>CATQJA010000261.1:0-43549 GCA_958295435.1 Mesorhabditis spiculigera
ACAAGATGACCTCATCTCCCAGCCCGTCATTCGGTTTCTCGGTCGTCGTCTTTGCAGTCGTCTTTGCCGTTGTCGTCGTCGAGGCTTTTGTCGTGCTCGTTGTCACGATCGAGCCGACGCAATGGTACTGAAAGAAGTGTTCACCTACCTACATCCCTTTACAAGTCTCCCACTTTCAGTCTCTCCTCTTCCGTCAAAGCACTGCACTGCTTGTAGACGACGCATGGGACACCGGCGACATTTTTTTGGTAGTACAGCAGATTCTTGCGCCAATCCCTCGCATCCGGCTAGAATACGGCAATTGTCTCGTGGTAGATGATCAGCTTCTGTCTGAATGACGACTAGAAAACCCACTGCACGTCCGTCGACATTTCCGCGGCACTGCGGAATCGGATTGCACGGTGGGTTGAGTGACCACGGGTCTTTGAGACGCGACTTCTCCACGTCGCACCAATCCATCTTTTCCTGTAAAGAGTATTGTGGCGAATCAGAAGAGATATCTACCGTAATCTTGAGGACACCGAAATAGTCGTTTTCCGGATTGCTTGGGATGGGCCGACAATCCGGTTTGTCCGTCAATCCACGGCCATTCGCGTTTCTTGGGCAAATATCCATGCAGTTCAGCAGATCGCCGTTTTCAGCTATAGGCCTCAGGTATTTTTGTCTGTAAAATACAGGGGATAATGGATGAGACTGTGATGCGGACTGACTCATCGAGTTCTCCCGGTTGGTCCAGCTTGCAGAACGGTAGTACCATACATCCCCAACTCGCCACATTCTTCGGCTCGAACTGATTGCCGTGAGGATCGGTGCACCACTGAAAAAAGGCTTCATACTTCGGACGGGGAATTGTCACCGCCATGTGATTCTCTACAAAACGATACTCACCGGCTTGTATCTGCCCTTGCCGAGGATGTAGGTCTTCAACGGACGCGGGTAGCAGATGCGGGCCAGCGAGGCATTGGCCAAGATTTCACTTTAAAGGGGTGGAGAATGATTGGAACGAATAGATTGTGATGATACCTAGGAAAGGCATTCTGCTCCTCGCACCATGTCCCTTCGTAACATCCAAAATGCAGCTTCATCGACGCCAATGCCAGTTCATTCGCGCTCTAAAGTCAAAGCTCAAGTAGGAAAAGGAACGACAAACCAGTTTGTCAAAATCTTCCCGGCGGCACTTGGGGTTGTAAGTGGGGTTGATCGGGTAGTAGATGAACACGTTCGGGTCGTCATCTCGCTTGGAGCGCTGACGAAGTCGGATCCGCTTGATTGGAGCTCCAGAAACCGCAACTTCACGACGGAGGCGCTGTAGAATCATGGTTTTTAGTGTTTTGACAAAGGTTATTCGAGAAAACTGTCGTGGCACTGAAGAACAAACCTTGTCTGGCTTATAGTAAGGGCCTTCCTGGGTGAAGTGAAACTGAAAGTGAGTTTTGGAAAAGAAATGGAAGAACGGAGTGCAGGGTCCGGGTAGGACACCTAATTATTACAGTTTTTTACTTTATTATTTGAAAACAGGGAACCCCCTGTTACCAAGTCGTCTCCCTGGGCTGATGAGAAAATTAAAGGCTTGTTGCATGGCAAAAGCAGCCACCACCGATCGGTATGTCCAAAGATGCCAAGTAAAGTAATAGTACGCCTTTTCACACTGTTTTTAAGAAAAATATAGGTAAGAGCCTAGGAAACCCGCCAGCCGACACAAACTTTTGGATGGAAACATCTACAGGGTGTCCCATAAAAAATCACCCCTCCCCTCTATCCGGCCACAGTCGTGACGGAATTTCACGATTTAGGTATTTATCGAAAGCTCTCGGAAAGGCGAGTCCAGCACGTCTCTGATTCTGAAAATTCTGATTTTCCTGACGAGGGTTTTTAACCAAAAACACAATTTAGGGATTTTAAGCCTTTCCTGGCAACTCAACGACAGCTTTTTGAAAGCGCGTTGGGAAAACACAACTTGGATTGCGCTTAAACGGGTAATATTGAGTAATACTTAAACGGGTAATAAAAGCCTGTCCTTTGCGTATGAAATGCCGAAACTTGAGCAACAAATTCATAGGTTCAGAGGTTTCGGAAATTGGAGTGACGCGCTGCTCATGGTTTTTCGAGAGCTAGATACCTAAATCGTAAAAATCGGTCACGACTGCGGCCCGCTCGAGGGGGGCGGCGGCGGGTGATTTTTTTGGGGCCTCCCTGTATATTATTTTTGGGAGTATGGGTAGAGTTGTGGGATTTGGAAGTTGTCCCCAAGATGGCCCTAAAAAACAGCTGTCCCACCCAATCATCGCTCCCAAGCTCTTGGTGCAAATGGATGGCATAAAGATGATGGTATCTACAGCGTGGATCCTTCGACATATACGAGTGGCCTGGCTGAAAAGCATCGAACCGTCCATTCCAGAAAATCAATTGACACTATCGTAACCGGCCAGGCGGGAATTTAGCTTACCCGTTCGCCCGGTAGGAGGCACTTGATTTGACAGGAGGTATGGGTGGGATTTTTATTCCACTCGCACCCATGGCAGTCCTGATGATCTTTCCATTCGGGCCGAGCACAGTTCATGCAATACGGATCCGCGTCTTCACACTAAAAGCAACGTCCTCTGAGAGTCTTGGATTATTTAGTTCTGGGGGTTTCTAAGTTCCTTGATTTTGCTCAAGTCCAGTTTACCCTCCCCCCGCCCCCAGCCCTACTTTTCATCCCTACGTCCTATTAATGTTCGGAGTATCTGAAAATGTTTGTCGCGGTCGGAAAAAGTTGTTTCATGACGCCAAAAATCGCTAGAAAATTTTTTACAAGAGTTTGCAGTTGAAAAGATGAAGTCATCATGCCTCCTTGCACTACGGCTTCCAAACTCAAATTTTTTCCTTTTGCGCGCTATCTACTATATATCTACTATATATAAATTTCTAATGTCCGTCTGCCCGCCCGCCCGTCCAGGAATTCAGCCAAATTTCGCATTCAAATTCAAAATTCAAATTTCCGGGAGGGCAGCTGCTGAACCCCGCGTAGCGGGGGGTCAGCGCTGGTAAATTTCTAATGTCCGTCTGCCCGTCCGACCGACCGGGAATTCAGCCAAATTTTGGATTCAAATTACAAATTCAAATTGTGGGGGTGGGAGAAGGCCAGCGCTGAACCCCCGCGTAGCGGGGGGTCAGCGCTGGTTTTTCGGTTAAATGTACTGTAGCCGGATACTACAGAACAAGGGCTAGATTTTGGTACCATTGAGAGCTCAAGACTAAAAATAGCCGAGATATGAAAAAGCACTTCTGACTAGCAAAAATTAATGAAAGAAAATACAACATTATAATTGTTATAAAAATTTTCGAACAATTTTTAGTCTAACATAAGTTGGGGTGCGGGAGGAACGGAGCAATTAGAATTTAGATGGAGCAGAATACCGGACAATCTTCGGCGACGATCCCTTCGCATTTCGGACAACGACCCGTTTTGCTGTTCCAAGTGTCCACAAAGTCACTGAAGTGGCAGTTGACGCACGTGTAGATAGTACTGCGCAGCGGCGTGCACTGAAAAACAATATTTGATGAAGCAGATCGCCTTGGCCCGTGGAAAAAAAAAACGACGCCGATTCCATTCTTTTCATTGGGAAACACGGCGCGAATGCGTTAACGACGATCCGACGCGACCGTTAACGACATCCTAGGCCCAAGCATCAGGCAAGTATCGAAGTAGTTTTTTAAGGGGATTTCGGCTAGGGGAGGCCAGGCCTGGACAAACGGCGGGCCGGCCCGGGCCGAGAAAAATTGGGATTTTCCGGGCCGGGCCGGGCCGGGCCGAGAATTCAGAAAAAGCCGGGCCGGCCCGGGCCGGTGCGACATTTTTGTCTAAGTAAAAAAATAGGTTTTTGGACGGAAATTGTGTGCGATTTTGCATATTTTTCGCTCGCAAATAGCCTATTGGGCATTGTTATATAACCTCAGTAAAAATTTGGACCTTTTTTTGGTTTAACCCCCTACCAGGAAATCGACCCGGGTTCGATCCCGCCCGGTGCCATCTTTTTTGCTTTTTGGATTTTTTAGTCATTCGGACCGGGTTTTTTTCATAGAAGTATAATGGTACATCGTAGTAAGGTATGAAACATTAAATTATACACTAAAATAGTTAATTCGACCCCCAAATTGTTGAATTTAACTTTATTATCCTAAACTCCATCGATATTTATCCCTTAAAAATCGTTGTTAATTTAAACTTTGAATTTCCTTTCCGGAAAAGCTGTAAAGAGGACACACTAACGCTGTATTAACAGCTAAGTACCTTCAAAAGGTGTTAAATCACTTTGGTGGCAGGTTTTTGACCAACCCCGGTTTTGACCTCTAAAAGTCGGGCCGGGCCGGCCCGGGCCGAGAAAAATCGCGTCGGGCCGGGCCGGCCCGGGCCGAGAAAAATGGGGTGGTCGGGCCGGCCCGGGCCGGTCCGGGCCGGCCCGCGTCCAGGCCTGGGGGAGGCATCTGAAGCCATCAGGAAGGTATTTAAGTAGTTTTTGAAGGGGATTTCGGCTATGGGGGGTATCTGAAGCCAAGCCAAAGCCGTTAGCGTGGTTATTGATGTAGGTAGGGAAGGATGCGATGGAGTAGGATATGTAGGGTGGCCCGAAGGCCAGATGGTTGCAGACGCGAAGCGGGCAACTCCATTTTTGACGGGGCGGCCCCACTGTGCTAATAACTTATAGTGGGTTTAAATGAGGTAATCAACTTACTTCCTTGTTGACAGCTTAAATCATTCGGCTAACAATTCAAGCAAAATCCGAGTTTTGCCTTTAATTCGACCCGGCTTAACTTTGATTTACCAGGTAAACGACCCGGGTTCGATCCCGCCCGAGGTCAATCTTTTGCTTTTTCCTTTTTTGGGCCCGGAAATGTTCAGAATTGCTGGGAATCGATCTTGCCGGTCTTGTTTAGGTGGTCTGGTTTTCAAACTACACTTTGGAGCCGAAGAAATGGGACCCCACTAAGTAAAACAGATTTTTCTATTGAACTAAAGGTGTAATGTATGCTGCTTTATAAATACATCCTCGTTACATACAATGCCTACATCGGTTCTGCAAGGAAATAGACGATAAACCGCCTTGATTTAACGCGCTTTTACACCCCGGGAAAATTAAATGGCGGGATATATTGGAATGGCAAAAATATGCCAAAAAATGTCGGGCTGGGCCGGGATGCGGGCCCAAAAATTGGCTGCGGGACGGCCAGGACCAATAAAAATGGCCCGTTCCGAGGCCCTGGGTGCCCCTTCAACATGCCCACATCGGAGAAGATTTGTGTCCTCCCACACCAACCCTTCCCCCCTCTCCCCACCTTCCGGGCATCCGGTTTGGGCGCGTAAACGCCAAATCGAGCCCATGTAGACGTTGTAGTTGTGGTAGTCGTAGTCGTAGTCGTCGTTGTCGTTGTAGTGGTAGTGGTCGTTGTAGTGGTCGTTGTAGTGGTGGTCGTTGTGGTGGTGGTGGTCGTTGTAGTGGTGGTCGTTGTGGTGGTGGTGGTCGTTGTAGTGGTGGTCGTTGTAGTGGTGGTCGTTGTGGTGGTGGTCGTTGTGGTGGTCGTGGTCGTTGTTGTAGTGGTCGTCGTTGTGGTGGTAGTTGTGGTGGTAGTTGTAGTTGTAGTCGTCGTTGTTGTCGTGGTGGTGGTAGTGGTAGTGGTCGTCTAGAACCCGGATCCTAAGATTATGACCATGCCAAACCGATGTAGTAGTGGTGGGATCGGGCGGAACAGCGGCGTGCTCCCATCCGGCCAGACAGATCCCCTTCGGCCCATCCTTCGGCTGATCCTTCGTCGAGCATCCCCCTTCTTTCTCGATGAACAGGTCGAAGTTGCAGTTCAGCCACAGCGTCTTGTTGAATATCTAAAATCAAAGGTTTTGATACTAATGAGTGCCGATTATTACCTTGATGTTCGAATGGTTGTCGCAGATCGCATCGGGGGCCACAGGGCAGTGGCAGAGGGCATTCTGAAACAGAGAGTGAGAAAGAGACAGAGAGAGAGAGAGAGAGAGAGAGAGTGAGATGAAACCTACATCCGCGATCGACCGCTGCTCCGAATCCCTGACGACGAAGCAGGCGAGGGGTCGACCGTAGCCTTCCGGGCAGCCCTGCAAAAGAGTGCGTGATAATGCCATCAAAAAGTTGTTTGATTTTGAAAGAACCCCGTACCTCTTGAGCATGAGCGCCGGGAAGGTGGATGGCGAGGAGCAGGAGAAGACCGACGAGCAGCAATTGGCGGAGCATGATGACGACCATCCGTGGCCGAGGACGGATTCGTATGATGCCCCAGTGTCGGGAAATTCATTTTCTACAAATTTTAAATGCTAATGTGGGGCAACTTCCGGTCCGGCTATGCTAAATTTGTTGCGATGGAGAACTCTCGGAAATGATAGTTTATGCAAAATTTGTTGCCGTAATTTATGCCACTTTTTTTGGTCGGTCCCATTGTCATTTTCCGAACATCTTTTTGTGATTTTTGTGATTTTTGTGTGATTTTTGTGATTATTGACTTTTTGTGAAACGGCTGATTTTTTAGCTTTGAGCGCCGCTAGGCTTAGACTTCATCACAGCCGCGACAAGCCACGCAGTCCATCGATCATATGCATACGCGTCGCGGTCGTCCCTCCGTCCGTCCGTCGCGGTCGGCTGCAGACGCACCTTATTCCGCATCGATTCTCCCCGATTTGTCACCAATTGTTCCGGAACTATACGCTGTCCTAAAATTTTTATGACATAGCTATCTATCGAAAAAATCGAAATCTATCGGGTTTCGTTTTTGAAATTTAACCTGATTCCATCGATATTTAAAGCTTTTCTAAAAAAACGTTAATTCTTCAGCAGGAATTTCGCAATTAGCATGTCGATCTTGCATAAATCGGGAGTTTTCATTGTTTTTGGACGTAAAATTCTGAAGGCATTCTGAGAGAGACGGAGAGAGAGACAGCGCGAGAGCGAGAGAGCGAGCGAGACAGTGAAAGAGTGAATGATATGAAGGAAAATTGGATAATATTGAGCTAATAAAGGATAAGATTCGAAAGTGCCAGAAATGCACCGTGGAGAAAAAGGGCGCTCGAAAAACGATCTGTCGCTACTTTCGAAACGAAGGCAGGGTGGTGGCATCTTGAAAGCCCAAACCAAAAACACGCTGATAAGATTGCTTCGCGAATTTTTGTCTCCGCCCCTGCAGGCCCATATAGATTTTTATTGTCTAAATGTTTATTTCTTATCTATGACATCCCGCTCTTTTAAAGTATCGTTGACATAGTTATCATTCCATCAACACTATAAAGACACATGGTAAATACAAATATTAGACATCCAAAGGCACACATCGACACAAATTAAATTGAAATACGAATTGAACCCCAAAATCTAAGAGTTCGGTTGCGCATTAAATCGTTCGATCAATCTCTCGGTGTGCTCCTTCAGCTTTTGCACATTTTCGTTGTATACTCGGGCGTGGGGTAGGTATTTTTCGAAGCATTTTTCGTAGATGTCTGCGACTTCAATCAGCTCGGCGGCCATCGTTGAGCCGCTGCTGTAGTCGTTCGCTTAGAAATTTTCTGGAAATAGAATTTAGGGCTTAAATTGTTTAATAAAAACGTTTGACGAATTTTTAAGGTATTCTTAACTATTTAAAAGAGCAAAGAAGCTGTGCCCGATCTTGCCCCCAAGACATTTCGTTTTTTTCTTAAGTAGTCGGCCCTTTTCCCAAAAAGTCGATTTTTTTTCGGTTATTTAAGCGGTATTCATTACGTTTTTGACAAATAACTTTTAATATGTGCGAAAAATACGCCGGATTTCGGTCAGCTATGCGTCTTACCTTCGAATTGTTCGCCGTCGTATTCAGCAGCTCCTTCTGACTCTTCAAAATATCCTTATGGACGGTGGCGATATTTCCATAAAGCCCTTCGAATCGTCGTGGCAGATCCCGGCTGACTGTCGCTTCGAGCTCCCTCAATCTCGTGACCTCCAGGTCGACGACCTCATGGTTTCGATGTTCACGTATTATACAGCTCGAGCAGACGACAATATTTTTGCATTGCGGACACGCGAACAGATCTTGCAGCTCGAATTCGCGCTTGCAACGTTTGCATCTGTCCTTGACGATTGGGCCCTGGGTTGAAGGCAGGGTCAGGGAAAGCTCGAGCGGGTCAGTGTCGCTGAAGTTGAAGGAGAGGTCGCCTGAAAAAGTGGATAAATCTCGAAATATGCTTTGCTATTTTTTTAGCGTTTTAGCGGTCTATATGAAACCTGGCCCCATCCTCCTAACAAGGAGACGTTTTTAGGTGGGCAGGGAGTTTCGTAACGAGACCTAGCTCATCCGAAAGCGCTTGAAAAACTGAACAAGATCCCGTTTTCCATTTCTGCGAAACGATAGCGATTGATTTTTAATAATTAAATTAAAGAATTAGCAGAAATTGGCATGGTTCCCCTCGCGCGGAGCGATTTCCTTCCAAAAGTCCCCTCTCGCGGAAAGCCAGGCCCGGTCTTCCCTTCCCCATAGCGATTTGGCGCAGTCGGTACGGCGTTTGTCTCTCACGAAATTTTTTTGGAATTTTTGTCGGTTCGACCCCTGAGCCCAGAATTCGTTTTGCTTTTTATTTTAGGGGGCTGAATTTTGATTTTACTTATCTCAATGCGTTAAATAAACGTTCTGAACAGCATCGGTGGAGGCACAAGCGGGCCAGTTGATTTTAATCCCTGAGACGCGAGTGCAACGCTACCGGTTTGGGGCATACCTCAAAAAAAATTAATTTTGTAGTAGATTCCACATTTCAAAAGCGTTCAGGAATTAAAAAGCAAAACGAATTCTGGGCTCAGGGGTCGAACCGACAAAAAGTTCAAAAAAATTTCGTGGGGGGCAAACGCCCTACCGACTGCGCCAAATCGCTATGGGGAAGGGAAGACCGGGCCTGGCTTTTCGCGAGAGGGGACTTTTGGAAGGAAATCGCTCCGCGCGAGGGGAACCATGCCAATTTCTGCTAATTCATTAATGTAATTATTAAAAATCAAGCGCTATCGTTTCGCAGAAATGGAAAACGCGATCTTGTTCAGTTTTTCAAGCGCTTTCGGATGAGCTAGGTCGCGTTACGAAACTCCGTGCCCATCTAAAAACGTCTCCTTGTAAGCGTCGATTCCTGGAAAATAACCAAAGAACCATCGCAAACCCGATCGCGCTCGACAATTTGCTAGCCGCTGTTTTGGCGTAAAAATACGCCAATTTACCAATTCGGAATTTTATTAAGCTGTGAAAATGATAAAATCGCTCTTGCCGTTTTCAATTTTTGAAAAATTGCCGAGCCCGATGAATTAAGTCCTCTATGGGGATTACGACCTCTAATGCAGAAATGCCATGCGCCCAAACACCGGATTTTTATCCGAAAAAGTAGTTTTTGTGCTCAAATGTTCGGCTTTTTTGCGCGGAAAGCAATTGGCGGTAACGCTTTAATTTTGTAACGCACGGCTTTTCTGGGACATGCGGATTTTGATCCGTTTGCTTTTCAAATCATGACCTACCTTTCAAGGCCTTTCGCTGCCCCATCTCCCACAGTATCTTCTCGCTTGAATCTTTGTGTTCGTACAATGGTTCCATACAGAGTTGGCAGGCCTTCTGCACGTCCACAAAATCATAGCACTGTTGGCAGACCATCGTTAGACATGACAGGGCGACGATTTGGGTAGGTTCCTGCTTCTCGTGGCATCGATCACAGCGGAGTCCCAGGTGCATCCTTTTGGTCAGGCTATCCCAGCGCGCTTTTTCCTGAAGGGAGAAATTTGTAATGACTATGAAATACCACCTTAATGTTTTTCGGTTTCTTCTAACAAACAGATTTACACACCTTTTCCTGGCATCGCCAATTTTCAGGGCCCCTGACGTATTCTTGAAATCGCTGGATGAGCGGCTTGAATCGGTCGGCGCTCTGAACGGGTCCTGATCGTCCACAATCACAGCGCGGATTAGCCGCTTCACAGGAAATGCATATCAGATGCAAGCAGGCCTCGAATAGCATTGGGTCGTGGATGCTTTGGTCTGAAAATGGAGCTCAGTGAATTGGGTTTTTAACTGGAATTATTGGATGTATTTCCTCTCCCCCTCTCTCCCTCTCTGTCTCTCTCTCTCTCTCCCTCAGTCTTTCTCCCACTCTCCCTCCCTCTCTCTCGTTCTCCCTTTCTCTCGCCCTCTCTCTCGCACCTCCTCGTTCCCTCTCACTCTCTTTCTTACTCTCTTGCTCTCTCTCTCTCTCTCTCTCTCTCTCTCTCTCTCTCTCTCTCTCTCTCTCTCTCTCTCTCTCTCCCACTCCCACTCTCTCTCCGTCTCTCACTATCTCTCTCCCTCTCTAACTCTAGCTCACTCACTTTCTCTCTCTATTTTTTCTCTATCTCGCTCTCTCTATCTCTCGCTTTCAGGGGCGTAACAAACCCAAATTTCGGGGGCGACCCCAAAAATTTTTCGCTAATATGACTAAAATTACAGCGCCGCAGGCAAAATTTTTGAAAATATAGGGTTTATAACACTAAAACTAGTGTTAAAAATAGCCAAAAACGGCGCCGCAGGCAAAAAATTTTTTGGAAAAATTAAATCATAAGGGTCCCCCCTTATGAACTTTTCGGCCTTCGGCCGATTTCGGGGGGCTCGCCCCCCCCCCCCCTCTTACGGGCCTGCTCGCTTTCTATTTTTCAACCATTTGCATAATCATTTCCATGGATCACTGAAAAATAAAAAATACAGGTTCTGTTCTATAAAAAATCCTCAGTTTGTAGCGTTTTTATCGTTTCTTACTTACTTGTAAAAGCCTCCTGGCATCGCGGACATTTCCAAGGTTCCATGGCCCCGGTGGGAACCCATCCTTCTCGTGTTTTCTTCAGATTCGACTGTCTCAACTGGTCCATCACACAGACCGCTTGATGTTCCTTCCAAAGTGGCATACAGTTCTGACAATTCGGTCCGCCCCAGGTGGCCAGCGGGCTGTGAGTTCGGTTTGGTTCGTTGTCGAAGGGCGTCCCGCATTTGGGGCAATTTAGAAATCCGAGGGACATCTGGCCTGGAAATGTAGTATAAAATACAGCTTTATATCAATAAAATAGCAAAAATGGTGAACAATGTCTAACTAGTAATATTAAGTATGAAAAAATTAAAATCGGAAAGTTTTAAAAGTCTGAAGAGGCAATGTGAAATGCAAACTCTGTGACAATAATTTGAATCTTTACGTTAACTTGAAAGCGACAAATATAATAAAACGCATTAAATACCACCGGTTTAAACTATTTTCTTCATTTATGAATTTCGTCCCGCCCACGAGAAGCCACTAAACGTATTTACGAAATTTACGAAAATCGCGAAGTCGAAATTAGAAAAAAACGCCAAAAAACTACGTAATAAATATGTACGATCGGGCTAAAAAAGATTTTAATCGGTTATTATAGATATTTGAATAGGTTTATATTGCCTTTTCGGCTCTACAATCGCTAAAAATATTTTGGAAATTGACAAAGAAACGCGGATAACGTTAAACTAAAAAATGAGGAGCAACTATAAGTTTTTATAGATATTTTTCAAGATATCTAGGCAAAAACTTACCTTGTAGATCGGAAATAGCAGCCCAGCGGAATACGAAAATCGGTTACGCGTTATTTATCGACCGGCCGGCCAGCTGTGACCCTTCTGTGCCTGGCTGGGCGGCAAATACGAAAATCGTGGATCCAGCATCACTCCGCCCCCGGGGCGATAAGCAGGCTAACATCTGTAAAAAAATTCAGTAAGAAATTAAATGGAACTCAGGATAATGTTAAAAACTTGAAAGCACTGTGCCCAGGAATAACCTCGTTGCTGGAGTTTGGCGGAAAAATGGACATGGTGTGGATATGTTGGGCGGAAAAATCCACTTATATCCTTTGGAGAGATTTGCGTGCTTGATACTGTATCGCAGAGAATAATGCAGTGCTTTTTAATTCAGCAACCGATTTGCTTGTGGGCCAGATCAATTGAATACTTCTTCGAACAGCCCCAACAAAAACATTTCCAAAATTGGTTCGAAGTTTCAAAATGCCTAAAATTTTAAGCTTTTTGAAAAATTGTTCTTGTCTTGAGCTTTTCACTGAGATTCTGAGTCGCTGGCTATAGGCAGTTCGAACTGGTAAAAATTGATGTAATTCTTCGATCGGGCTATCTCGCGGAAAATCTCATTTTGTATACAAATTTTACGAATGCACCGCGACGCTACGTTTCATATTGCGCGACTATCAGATTGCGTATACAAGGTCTCCTAATACAAATGCACCCTTGAACCCGACGCAAAAGTATCGGAACGGAAAGATAGTTATATCCTTCGAAAGCCCTTGAAACGGTCAGCTTGCATCAATTTTCAAAAGCATGTTATTATTGAACTGCGTCACTTTATAACGCATTTAACTACCGCTACTTTCGGCCATTTTATTTGGGGGGCATGAGCAAAATTAGCTCGTTGCAACCCCGAAAAACCGCAGAATCTTAAGTTCTGCACAAGATAGGCTTGGTCTCGAATTCTCGAATTTCCATCCTGACCGAAAACCCTTTACCCAAAACCCCTTGATGGTCGTGGTTTGGGAAAATCATTTAGCTTTTGAAAAATAATTCTATCACGCGGACGAAAGCGGAAGCTCCATCCATCGGACCACGTTTTTTCTAACAACTTCCTCTCACTGTTTCTTGCCCATTTTCTTACATTTAGGAGCACAAAGTGCGCGATCGGGATGGTTGTCTGTGCGGGCCAGCGAGCGTGTGGCGGTAGAGGAAGTGTTTGCACAGTTCTGTATGTCCTCCTTCTCCTCGAAAAGCACCACACAGCCCTCCACCCAGTATTCCATCCCGTCCAAACCGTCCATCCATCCACCAACTCTATTTATCTGCCCGTCGATCGATATTTAAATTCTGAAAAATTACGTCTACTCAGCCTGGAAGAATACAGAATATGCCGCTGGGTAGGTCAAAGGCCAATTTAAAGGGAGTGTGACAGCAGGCCAAAATCGAGACATATTTGGCTACAAGGAAACGTTTTTGCGTATCCAGTCTCGATGGGAACAAGCCTATCTGGTGCAGATTTTTTTGCTATTCGAAACGCATCTCGCAGAATCTGCAAACCACCATGTTTGAAAGTGTAAAGTGCGACAAATTCCCAAAATGGCCCACCTTGACGGTTTTTCGCTATTTAAAACCGCATAAGTTTCTTATTCTAGTCGTTTAGCAAATTCTGAAAACACGAGTTTAATCAGCAAAAAATTCTGCACAAAATAAAACTGATTGCATTTTGAAATTCCTTGGAGTCTTAAAAACGCCTCCGAGTAAGTCATAGCTCGAGCGTCATTGCGTTGTCATTAAACTAGTATTTCCTAGGTCAAACTGTAAGCCTAAGCCTAAGTCTCAGCCTGAGTCCCAGCCTCGGCCTCAGCCTAAGCATCCGCTGATGTCTACGCCGAAGCCTAGCCCAAGCAATATCCGTTCGCTAATTTTCCGAGCCATTGATGGCGTGTTTTGGAGCGACGCGTAACTGCCAACATCCAGCAGGCAAAACCCTCGAATTTCGCGCTCTCTAGACCCTTTAAAATCATTTTAAACATTTTTTGGGTTTCTAAAAGCCATTTATTGCATATTTTATCCTTGAAATCTTCACTTATTGCCCTTTCAGCAAGATGCTCGCCAGCCAATTTCCAAGAAAGCTTACAAGTCTCAAAATTCATGGCACTAGCTGGGCATACGTTGCTTATGGTAAGAAAGCGCCAAATTTTCCGGAGAGGACGATTTTTCAGCTACTCTCCATCGGCCTTCTTGGTTTTGCCATCCAAGTCCTCGTCGAATACGGATATTCGTCACCAATCTCCGGGACGAATAGTTTGAATTATTCGGCCGGCCTGGCGTTGTTGGTCGGAATTTTGTCATTTGCCTCGGCGCCATTGGGTTTTTACGCGACGATTATACACGATGCAAATCTACTGAAAGCCGTAAGTCTTTTATAGCTCTGAATTTAAAGTCTATGAACGTTTCTTTAAGTTAAAATAGACATCTTTTTAGCACATGATGATTGTGTGCGTGCTGTCGATGTTTTGCATAGCCAGTCTGGGGCTTGGATATGTAATGCAAAATGAGGTATAAGTGAAATTATCTGTTTAACGTATCTCTTTTAGATACTATCTGGGTACGTGAAAACCTGGGCCAACGAGAGCCTTCAAAGCGAGTACGGCCACCCGGATAACAAGCAAGCGACCGAAGCTTGGGATTCGATGCAAAGACAGGTAAATAACGTTAATACTACAAATACTATGTAATACAGCAAGATATAAATTTTGCATCTATATTATTATTTTTGTATAGCTTTAACATACACAATGCGGCCACCTTTAACATAGGCCGCAGACAAGACATAAAGTGGGTATTTTGGCCATAGAGCTAGCTTGTTCTTAACGCTGTGGCTCGGATTAATTTAGATTTAATGGAAAACTGGGCTTTCTGATTCGTAATTTGCCGGCTTAGACCGTAGGTAGGCTCATTAAGCGGAAGTAGTGAGACGGCTAGTGACAATCATGCTATTTTTCAGTTGGCTTGCTGCGGTATGTCAGAAGAAGGGCCAAAGGACTATCGGACATCCGCCTGGCTCCTCTCTCAAATCGAATACCCTCGAAGATTAGTACCAGAGAGTTGCTGTCCGACCTGTGGAACAATTCATGAAAAGTAAATCAAGTAGAGTGGAAGTCCTGTCGCGCTCAAAAAACCTAAAATCCACAAGCTTTCTGCGAGATAAAAACCAGCGGTTTAGATTCTGCTACCAATTCCTGCTCGACAAAGTCTCCGTCGAAAATGCTACTCTGCTTGAGAAAGTTTGCATTTTAGGTATCAAATTTTACGCAGTATTTTCCTACGGAGACGTTTTTTAGCTGCCCAAAAATGTGACCGGTCCTCAGAGATATTTCCGGATCCGGAAGTGTGCACCGGGCGAAGAGCGCTGCCCGGCATGGTTCCGGCCGACGCCTATCGACATCAACAGGTACGGTTTTCGACGATCGTTCCGATTTTTTACACAATTAATTTCCCCAATTTCAGGGCTGCTACGAACAATTTGAACACGATCTCCTCGCCCACGCTCAGCGGCTATCTATTTTTGCCACCATTTTCGCAATTATCCTTATCATCAACTTTACTCTAACTTTTCGGTTATACCGTAAAATGACTGTATCGCCCTACGTTTCAATATACAGGCCTAGATAAAACAAAATATGTAAGGTATCGTTTTTTCATTAACTTATTCTGGTCACCGCTACTTGTCCTTCTACTCTTACTCAGATAAAATTCGGGTCTGTACAAATGTATATTTTAATAAATTATTTATCCTTTAATCATCGATTTCTTGAGATTCCAAATACTATAAAATACACGTAATATGGATGGTATTCACAAATTATTTCAATTTTTTCGATTCGCCGCCATTATTGTTGGAATCCTTCGAGGGGCTGGATTTTGATGTGATGGATTTTTGAGGGGTAGTAGATGATTTGTTGAGCATTCTCCGGAGATACCTAAAATGTATTAAATTTTGTAGATTTTGATGCTTTAATAAGAGGATAGAGGATAGATTTACGTTCAAACCCACCATCGCGCAAAGACATACGGTACGTAGAGCACGAAAATTACTGCCAAAACCAGGTCTAGACATAAATGCTTGGCTAGTTGGATGAGCGGATGGCTGGCTGGGGATTTCAAAGGATTTCCCTGTTGTTGGGCGATGAACTCAATCCAGTGGAGTACCTTAAAAATAACACAATTTTTTTCTGATCATCATCTAAAAATTGGTTTGATTAAAGATCGAAACCCACCTCTTCAAACGGAGTATTTTTCCTGGCCTTGAATTCCTTAGACGCCCACTTGGCCTTGTTTTTGAAGCTGAAAATCGGCAATTATTTGTGATTCTGCCGTATTGAACTTTTAACGTTAATTTTCAAGGTTTTCATCAACAAAACTTTGCTCCCGCCCCGCTTTAAAGGGACGAAAAACCCGACACGTTGACGCGCAACTAGCACGCAACGCGCACGTTCGTGTTCCGTATTGCGTATCGCGCTGCTTATCATGTTATGTAGCACACAGCGGGTAGCATCGCGTAGTATGTCACGTTGCTCGTCGCGCTGCGCATCGCTGTGTGTCGCACCCTTTAAAATGCACTACTCCGCCCTACTTACCTAGGATAGTCAAGCACATTCTTGATAGCCGCATAAATTGTGCTCTCGGTAACGTCCTGCTTTTCAACGACAACCCCAAGACCCTAAAATTCAGTTCAATTTCGGTTTTTAGAAGCCCACCCTGTGCGCAACTTTTCCCATATTATGCCGATTCTGGCCATAGAGCGGGATGCCGACCATCGGGACACCGTGGGCCACCGCTTCCATGACTGATAGCATACCCCCGTTGGTGATTAGGAGCTTGCAGGACTTGTGCGCTAAAAGGAGGTTAATATAAAAATGTATTTGGCTGTCTATCTCCATCACTCTCTCACTCTCTCTCTCTCTCTATCTGTCGCCCTCTCCCATTCCTGCCCTTACCCAGCAAATCATTCTGCGGAATGTAAGCCGTGAAGTTGATATGGCTGGGCGGTTTCTCGACATCGACACCGGCCAATTTGATCGTGGGCCCAACTCGCCAATAGATACGGTACTTCTTCAGCTTTGAGAGGGCACCGAAGAGGGCTCTGGCCTAAGATTAGCATGCGTGTTTGACAGTGGATGCTAAAACACACCATATATTCTGGCATATGCGCCGAATTGGCCTGCGTTCCCATCGAAACGATGATCATACCGGATTCTGCGGATTCTATCGAGGTGTTCCAGGGCTGAAAATATAAATTTTTATACGTGGTTGTGTGCCAAGAAGTTGATGGAGACTTTTTTTTAAGGGTGCTTTTTGGCTTGCGGGGACTTCGGCCGATTACGATAGTTTTAAGACACCAGTGACGAAGGCTGTAAATTTCGACAGACCGAAGATCAATGATATTTTTATAAAATAATCTGGATTACCCAGGGCATAAAACGGGGCTTACCGCAAACAACGGTTTCGGATGATCGATATGCATTCCTCCGACCGGAATTACATGGGGTGGAAGCGGTCGCTCGTACTCCAATAATCGATCGGTATTGGCGAAGAATAGAGCGGACTTTCCCTTGAGTTCATTGACATCCGGGAATGGCTTGAATCTAAAAATAAAATTATAGTGACCATCTTGCCGGAAAGTAATTGCTTGCCTACTAGTTAAATCATAGCTTCTCCTACCTCTTCTTAATCTCATAATCCTCAGCAAACATTCTTGTGATCTCCTGGTCAAGGTGCTTATATCTAAAAAATATCACTTGAAAATCATAGGTATCGATTTCTTACCTTCTTGATACAGTTGAGGCCAAGAAGCGAATCCTCGACTGGGCCAGGTACTCTTTCAGAATACATATACCGTTGAAGATGCGATTGAGGGGAAGGAAGGGCGTCTAAAATAATAGGTTACGCCATGAAAAACCGTGAACCATATACCGTACCCGGACTTTTAATCGTTCATCAAGACTTTAAACGTCTTACCGGCCTAAACGGGCAGTGTGAAGATGGGTAGTCAAGGCTCGGCGAAACGCCGGCAGCAACTAGGGTCTCATCGGTGAGTCCTGAAGTTTGAGTTTTTAAAGGGCTTGGACAAGACAATTTTACACCAGAGTTATCTTGAATACGCTCTGCAATGCTAGCTAAAGCTTGTGCTTTAAAGGATCCTGGGCAGAACGCATCTATGGTCGAATTCAATAGATTACGCGATAAAAACGATGGTTTAAAGCCTCACCTTCCTGATCAAAATAGATCACAGGCTTGCCGAGCACGTGCGCCAAAGCTAGTTGACAGGGGTTTCCAGAGTAAACAATCACGACGTCAAGCTCATCTTTCTTGAGTTGGTCCATCAGGTTCGAATTTAGCATCTGGAAATACAGATTTAGAAAGCTTAAGAAGAGTTGAGGTATCATTTTGGAGGTACTACTTACCTTTACGCAAGAAGCATTGTGCGCAACCCAGTAGGGCTCCTCCATCTTGTCGAGCTCATAGTTTTGACTCCACGGGACGGTGTCACCGATTTTTTCGAGCGGTTCGTAGAGTTTTCTAAATGTGAGGATTACTAGAAACTATCTGCCATTGCGTTAAAAAAGTTAAATTTGTCGAGGTTAAAGGCGTACTTGGTCAACAAATTCTTCATCGTTTTCTCCCGCACCAAATGAAGCTTCGGCTTCACCAATCGTGGCTCTTCAGGAATCAGAATTGGCTTGACAGTAATTACCTAAATTGCTAATTTTCCAAATAGTGAGGATTTCCTTACATTATGATGTCTCAACGCCAGTTGCTGGGCCAAATACTCAAAAGTTCCTCTCTCGAATTGATTAGTCCCGATGAGGAATAAAAGGAGGTTTAGGGAAGAGACGGTGCCGAGGAGTAGAAGGGATGAGAAGACCCAGAGTAACCGCATTCTGAAATATAAGAATTATTAAGCTTGGGCGTTAGTTACAGAATACGAATTTCAAATATTTTGAATTTTCGGTGTAAGAAGGAAAAAAGATACAAAAATTTATAAATTTATGAAAATGTAACGCCGTAATCTGTTTGAAGCGTAAATGCTTTTAAAGGGCCCGGCAAGGCCTGACGCTGGTTTTTGGATCCACGAAGCTAGTCATTCCGTGGCTACCAACTCGCGTTGCGTGTCGCGTAGCGAAAAAGCTTACAGGGAATCCATAATTAACGGATACCACCACGGCTACCAACTCGGTCCCTTTAAAATACCAACTGACCGGGCTCGGTCATGTCGCCAGATCGGCTACGTCTTGCCCGCTGCTTGAAATTTCACCCATCTATTTCTTATTTGTCATCTTCATATCACTTATTTTCACATATCATTTCATTTTTCCTGAGAGTTGGATCTTGGAAATACAGGCCCCGGAAGTTGTTTCCAAATTTTCCAATTATTTTTCGTCTACATCCTTGTTGCACCACTTCCTCAAAGATCCCTTCAAACTCTACCAACCCCCCTACATCCCGCTTCGCATAAAATTATGTGAGCATTGACGACGGGAGCATAGATTTCCACTTCCCCAAAACGGGAGCCACGAACTAACAAAGCCAATTGGCCGTGCGGGGGGGGGGGCGGATATTCCCCGAAAAGCTCAGCAGATTTTTGTACCCCCGAATCTCGAGGAGATGTGGCGAAGGTGGGCCAATTAGTCGGGTTTTGTCGGTGCAAAAAAAGCAGCGCCCCTGGGTGATTCAGGAGCCGGAGGATGTTTTAGAAAATAGCGTGTAGTTTGTGTTTTTTGGCGCCCAGACTACAAAATTGTGAATTTTCAATGACGGGTTTGCCTAACGAATTAGTTACGCGATGTAATAAGCGAATCTCACCATAACCATTTGGAACTCGAAAAATCGTAATAATCGCTATAAATCGTATTTTTTTTATTTTTTAAAGGCATAGGAAGCATAAGATTGATATGATATATGTATGTGATATATTGATATGAGGAAGCATTCATAAGGATTTAAAATAGGAAAGACGTTCCTAAAATTTCTTAAGGGCGGGCAAAGCAAGAATCCCTACTTTTTGGCCCGGAATTCATGAAAAATCCGGCGAGGCTTGAGGCACGCTGAAGCCTGATTTCCATCACGTAATTCATTACGCTTCAGGCAATCCATAGTAATTGCTTCGGACGTTTTAAGAGCCCCCATAGGTCAGCGAAATCAAAATAAAAATCCGTGGGGAAATTTACCATTTAGCGGTCATTTTTTAAAGGTTCGGGTAAGTCAATGCTGACAAGACTAGAAATTTTGGGTATCAAAACTCCAATAAAAATCAAATTTGATAAACTGATGAGAGTGAAATAGATGAGTGCTCTAGGCGGAAGGGATCGCCCGGGCTGCCTCTTCCTTGAGAAGGTAAATGGGATTGAGAGTGTGGCCAAGGGCAAGAGAAGACAGGCAACCATTCCCCCCCCCAGAGGGCCAGATAGGTAGAGGTACCGGGTGGGTCAACCCGGCACATCAAACATACTGTCTTCCTCCTCTCTCTACTCTTCTTAGGGCCAACCGGGAAGGGCGCGACTGACTGTCCTGACCGTTTGTGTACCGTCAAAAGGAGCGAAAGGGACCCGAGTGGCCCGAGGGCCCATGGGCATCTTTATTGATAGGGGGGGCAGGGTTCCGATTAGGATGGAATTGAGAAGTCAATCAATGGTAACGTAATAAAATTGCTAATTTGGCTGTTTTGAAAACAGTTGTATTTATCATGGCGATGACGCTCTCTCTCTGGCGATCTTTCATTTCTACTCTCTCTATTTCTACACTTCTACTCTCTGGCGATCTTTCATTTCTACGATAGGATCCTGTTTTTACGATGGAGCCTCCATCTGCAGATTACGCAAGAAAATCCAAAAATCGCCAATTAGTGCTATGAATAACTCAGAACAAATAATTGCATTAGTGCAGGCTGCAGCTTGAAATATAAATCCAAATTCGGGATGCGCCTTTGTCCAGAAATTGCGGATTGTGGATCGCATAATGCTAAATTTTAGGGCTGTTGGGATCCGCGGAGCGTAACGGAAGCCGGACTACCCTGAAACATCTGGCCGGCTCTCCCATTAATTTTGATGGCTGTGAGCTATAAGGGGATTTTTAACAGATTTTTGGCCTGGCCGGGTAGCCGGTCGAATTTTTCGAGGAGTATGTCCTAGTTTCTAATTTTGCAGGTACAGGGTGTCACAATAAAAAAACCCCCTCTAACTCGACAAAAAGTATCGGATGAGAATGATGGTTACTTCTTTCGAGAGCTCTTGGAACGGCGAGTTTGTAACAATCCTCAATATCATGTTTTTGTTGAAATTTCTATTTTTTGGTTACTATTTGGAAAGCAATTTCGTAAAATTCGGTGGTTTTTTACAGGGCGCACATGAGCGAATTTACCACAAGTTCATCAATCTTAACGATCGGAAGTAGCCGTTAATTAGATGCAGAGACCGCACCTCAATGTTATTAAATGCGGTGTAAGCTTTCAAGGACTTTCGAATGGTGCAACTACCACTCCGATTCGATGCTTCTGCGCCGAGTTAGCGGGGTTGTTTTTTTATTGGGACACCAGGTATCTGAATTCTTCCGATGCATTTTCACATTCAACAAATAACCACTTTATTGATCAATCCATTTCTGGGGGTGATAGTCTCATCGAGTTGACGAGAGAGAGAGGGGTACAGTTCAAGCGAATATTGTACACGGCTGCGAGATGCTTCCAAAAAAATTAAAATAAAATTTGAAAGGGCTGAGAAACGGAGATCAACGTCAGTTTGAGGCTGGCAAGTGAAAGCGAGAAGAGCTGTGGGGGGAAGTATCTAGAAATTCTGAGAAGGGGGGCAGAGCAGAGATTCTTTGCACGAGGGGCGGCGGCAGAAGAAGCACAGGGGAAAACTCGTTGACGAACAAGCCCTAGTTGTAGCGGAAACGACGGCCCGCACCGCACAACTTCCACCGGCATCGTTTGATCACTTTTCGGGGTCCTGGAATGGGAAATTAGCGTTTTAAACGGGGCGCCGGCAGGTTTACACCTAACAATAAGCACGTTGCCCGGCATTTTGTCGAAATAAAACTTGTTCCAATTGTATTTTGCCGAAAGTGTGCTCGGTGTTATTTGGCGTATTACGTAGGGTCCAGATTTAGTCCAGAAAACGGATCGCTTTTACGCTTCCCAGCCCCTCCAAATTGTGGTCTTTTGCAAAATTTGCGATATGGAATCCCACTTCCTCTGAACCCGTGTCCTTCTATTTTTCACCCACCTTCACCGTCCATTTCCAATTCTTCACTGGGATTCAATATCCTCCGCAACAGCCCGTCTTCTACCAAAACGAGTTCTTCTGATGAGCCCATATCGTCCTGGAAAGAGAATTTCACAGGTTTGGGATCTTGAATAGGTGTCTTTAAACGCAAGCGTTTATTTATCTTAAAAAAAATATAATTCGTAGAACCTAGGCTTACGACCACGTTAGTTACAACCTCAAAAAGTCCAAATGTTCCATTAACATACCTGTGCACGCGCAAACTGTGCGACGAGGAGGGCGGCCAGTAAGGCGCGCCACATGCCAGGATTAACCCTGAAATGACGTACAATTGTAGCCATAATTAAAGCAGAATTTCACAAAAATTATTGTCATACTTTAATCAATATTAACAGAGCCTGAACGCCATTCAAAATCGTTGGAAAAATTTTAATTTACTGGAATGATAAGCTGAAAAGCTTTTTTTGTTGACGGTATTGATTATTCGGAGCCTAATAACATCTGAAAACTCGGAGTTTGTGGACTAAATCGTACAATTTTCAGGGCGAAAACTGGGTTTTTCGAAAACTGGAAGCATCATGGGGCCAATGAGACAGGGGGATAAATACGACGATGTGGACGATGAGTATGAGCCATTCCTGCCGAGATGAATCTCGAAAAGGCTCCCTCGAGTCAGCCGCCATGTTTGGCTTCGCCCCCGGCCATTCAAGTAGACGACGAAATGACGGTGTTTGGCACGGCCCCTAGCCGGAAAAGAACGGCTATTTTGTGGGCTGATGAAACGGCAGGCGCAAAGTTTAAATTGGATGTACAGCAAACTACGAAAAAAGTAGAATTTCAGTTGATTATACAGATTTTAAGCGTTATCACGGATGTAGAAGCTAGCAGATACGGCTTGGGAAGAAGTGTCATCTTTTCTGACTGCAAATATTTTGTAGCTAGTCGCTTTGGCGAGAGAAAGAGACAGCGATAGAACGCCAGAGAAAGAGAGAGAGAGAGAGAGAGAGCGGGCGGGAGAGAGAGAGAGAGAGAAATCTCAAAAAAACAGGACGGCTTTTAAAAATTTCCAAAAAACAAGGCGTCACGCAAAATTTGTAGCCTTCCGGGGGAAGCTTGAAAAATGAGGGGACCTGAGACTGACCGCCCGAAAAATATTGCTAGATTACATAGCGATTTAAAAACACTGCATTTGCTCTCGTAAGAGTGTTCGAGGGCGTTAGTATAAGCATTGAGATATTGGCTCAGACTAGAGGCAAAGAAAAAAAGTACTGTAGCGTACTGTCACCTGAAAATCTCCATTAGCTTCACGCATGGGTATAGATTGAGTGTCGATACCTCCAATGGTCCTTCAAAACAAAGTCACTACCTCAAAGAATGCCAAAAATTCCGCTGTGCTCCAGCCACCACCCGCCCAACACGTGGCCCTGCGCCCACCCTGCCCAGCGCCTACTACGTGGGCGGCGGTATTGGCAGTGAATGCACAAGTGCAAAAAGTGATCGTAATGAGGAAATAGAGAATGGAGATTTAGGGGGAGAGAGAGAGAGTGAGAGAGAGAGAGAGAGAGACGTGGATTTAGAAGAGCCGGGGATTAGTTCATCCCTTCCCCCTCATTCCATTGTCTGCCATATTCACAGCACCGCCACCGCGTGTATTCTGATGTGTCGTGGTGGTGTGTGTGTGTGTGGGTATTTACTAGCCAAATGCGTAGGCCCTGGCAAAGAATGCAGATTGCACAGAATCAAGGAAACCCAGAAACAATCGAGGGTATTGAATGGACTCCGAGATCAGAACACGCCAGGTCCATTTTTCCAGAATTGGCGTTGTTCACGGAATTATTCTTGGAGTATGGAAACGACTAGACGGTTTTTTAGTACGTCAAGGCTTGGAAATATTGACAAAGAAGTATATTGTTCGAAAATTTCTGATTCCTTGGCTGTTTGAAGCTTGGTGCCGCAGGCGTCGCCTGGCGCTCGGTCGGAAAGTAAACCAATGTCTAGTTCAAAACCGTATTGATGCTCGTGTCTGATAAAAGCTCCTAGACGACACGAAACCACACTTACTGAGTACTAAACCCTATTAACTTGGTCGATAAATTCCGTTTCTGAAGATCGCTTACTAATATCGTTTTGAGGGTGGTTTCGTGTCTTTAGAAATCTTGTTAAGTGGATATCGATCAAGTTAGGCGACGCGGTCTGAAGTTTCTTAGCACCACCAAAGGGTACAGAAAACTTGGAGTTTGAATTTTTTTGTTTGGATCCTTTAAGCTGCTTGAACTGAGTGGTGGTCTACGCGCTGCAAAGCGTAGCCGAAAACAAAATATTCTGCTCCTTGATGTTAAAAGAGTGACCACAGGATCAGAAGTATGGTGGGCTCCTAAAAGCGTAGGCAGCAAGAGTGCATCAGAATATTGTACACATCTCGCATCCGAACAAACACTCCTGACGATCATGACTTTCTGAACACCACCAAAAGCTCAGCCGGCCCATACACCACACGACAATCAAAATAAGCCCATTTCAAGGGGATGACTGCTAACAATCTGGGTCGAGCGGGCCGCTTAGCCATTCTAGACGCCCTGCATTCCTGACGACCGGCCCGCAGCCCGGAAATGTACTTGTGGAAAAGCAGGTCCACAAAAACCAGCAAACCCGAGAGCGAGAGGGAGAGGGAGAGAGAGGGAGAGAGCGAGAGAGAGCGAGAGAGAAAAAGAAAGACAAACCTCCCAAAGTATGGGTATCGTAGTCAGTGGTAGCGGATTATCATTATGGCTGAGATTGCGTGTGTTTTTGGGGGAGGCCCACGCCAGGTGTTTTTGGGTTTTTGGGCTAAAATTAGAAAATAGGGGTTTTAAAGGAACCGGAAAGTAAAGTTATCCTAAAAAACCAGAGAAGAGTCATGGCATTGACTTCTAGGTACCTTTAATTTTGTCGGATCTGCCGGTATTTGGGCGCTAAATTTGAGAAGAAGCTGTTTTAAACAGCCCGGCAAGCCGATTTCTTTTGCAAATCCATACCGACTCGTTGCTTGGACTTTCAGATATTGGTACTTGCATAGCATACCGACAATTGAAGCGGAAATTAAAAAAAAGCGCAGTTTTAAAGGTATCGATTAGTCAATCGATTGTAAAATACGGAGGAAATGTCGTGTCTATGGTAACTTTAATTCTGGCAAAATCTATCGGGAACTGGAAGGTTAATTTGGAGCTACGCGGCAAGTCATCAAGTTTAAAAATTTCTAGGGAATGCCAGAGCTTTCACTGCCAAGTACCCTTAATTTAAGCCGAATCTGCCGGAACTTCCAACTTAGATGAGAATTCAGCCGTTTTAAAGGGACCGGCAAGCCAAGCAAATCTATGGAAAACGCCGTGGGGTCGACTTCTCAGCTGACCTTAGGGTGACTTTACCCGAGTCCTCATTTAGTGCCTCAACTTTGGACTCTTTTCCCCTACCCCCAGGAAAAGCTTGGCAAATAGTGACGAATGGCACGTCGTCGCCTCCGGCCAGCCAGCCGGCCAACCAAAAATGGGACTCAAATTACGGCTCGAAAAACTCGTCTGGGTCATATTTATGCAGGACCATGCTTAAATTAAATAGAAAAGCAGCTGTGAACATTAATGGGTGCTAAGAAAAGCCATGACTCAAAGTCTGACGGGTACAAAAATCGCAAAAAAAGGTCGAAAGCTTCAGCACCGCTAAATCCAGAAAACACCTGTTGGGGAATGAGGTCTGATCCTGGTTTTTGTCGCCTTACCGCAACTCGATTAACCGCCGCCAAAAAATTTGTCATTGAGGCATATCGCCAAAAATAGTTAGCGGAATGGGGTGATTTATGTTGGATGAATGGTGCACATGAAGGACAGTGGAATGTGGTGGCTTATGTGCGCTATACCATTTTACAAGGAAAATGTACATTTAAACAGAAGAGAGAGAGAGAGAGAGAGAGAGAGAGAGAGAGATAGAGCGCCGAGAGAGCGAGAGAGTGAGAGCGAGAGCGAGAGCGAGAGCGAGAGAGAGAAGGCAAAAAGCAAAAGTTTCACGGAACTTCAATTGTTTTTGCGAAAAAATTGACAATGACGCGTTGGTATAATTACTACGTCGGGGCCATTACAGCCATTAAGTCTGGAATTAAATTACCCAAGCGAGTTTCGGGGAATTCTGAGTCTCAAAAATTAAGTTGGATGTGAGGGGCCGGCATGGATAGCTGCCCCGAGAGAGGCATTCCGCGTGCTTCGGTAGCTCAATAGGGAGAGCATCGGACTCGAAAGCCGTAGGATGCGGGTTCGACCCCCGCCCGGAGCACTTGTTTTGCGGATTGGACCCGGAGCTAGTCCATGGCCATGGGACCCCAGAATTCCCAACTATTAAAAAATTTTTCAAATTAAAATTTTTGGCTATTAAGAAAAACAGATCGGAAGATTAGGAGAAATTAAAAGATAGTTTAGATTCAGATGAAGCTCTAAAAACCTTGAAATCTCTCGCTTTATAGAACATCGCCCGGAAGTGGCTTCGCTATTTGAAAATATGCGGCTTGAGGAAGGGCCTTTGAGCTAAAAAACAGATAGGGGAGGCGTGGGTTGAGGCTTTTGAGATTGGGCCAATTCTGCGGGCTGGCCCATCCCACCCACCGGTTTTGCCTTTTTCTGGACCCTCGGTCCGCTTTTTCCTCTCAACACAACATGGTGCGGCCCAAGTGACTTCACCAATTAATCGGAAGAGGGGCAGGGTGGGTAGAAAAGGTTGGAGAAAGTTAAGGGATCGTGGATGTACGTCACGACCTGCCGTAAGCGGCCTCTAACGACCCTAATTTTTTTCCTGCGAGTAGAGGAGATTTCTGCAGATATTGTCTGCCGGAGATCCGGGTGCAAAATGCCAACTTGAGCGCTGCAACTAGGAAAGTGTAGTCTATGATCAATGAAATTTTGCAAGTTTGCTTTTCGAGAAGGGCGTTGCTTGCGACAGCTGTAAAATGTAGGGAAGGAGCGCACGAAATTCACAATAGCAAATTCTGACGGCCTTGTCCAGTCTTGGAATTCTCATGCGTAAATTTTGAGATCGGATTTTAATATCTAGGTTCAAATCTTTCAATTCGGTTATTTTAAGTTCAAATATAAAATAGTGTGCGAAACAGACCTTATTTTAAGCATTATTTAGAGTTATGCGCCGGATAGAGGTTGAAAATGGTAAGAAATCACACCTTGAAAAACTTGTGAACAACTACGACCTGTGCAAGAATCCGCCTTGAGGCCGATTTTGTTCATCTTTGGCTTTGAAACATGCAAACTTTGAAACACTTTTTCTTCAAGGGCGTTATCGCTCCGCAGGTTTTGAAAGATGGGATTTGTTCTGAATCTTTCTCACTCTATCTCTCACTCTCTCTCCTCTCTCTCTCTCTCTTTTTCTTGAATAGCTATGTCACATGGCAGAACTCGCTTTTGTGCAATGTGAAAAACCATCGAAGCAGAAGAAAACTTATCAAAGAAAAGTTAGATTAGAGATAACGCCAACTTATCGTTGGTAGTGATGTGGGTAAGTTGATAAGCCTCAAGAAGAATAGCATAGAATCAACGAAAAGCTAATTTGCATGAATCGACCTTCCACATCTAAAAAAGAAGGGGAAATAGTTGGCGAAGGACCGCGAAACTAGATGTGACTCTGGGAAACTGGGAAACTGGGGAACTAGATACGAAGTAAAATAAAGCAAAAATGTCTATCGGTATCCGGAAGGCAATATATGAAAAATGACAGCTTAGGCCGTTAAATTAAGGCCGCGAGGCTTCAAATTCCGTATATAAAAGCACGGGAGCCCCGCTGTGACCCCATTCCGAGCCCAAATCACAGAATCACTAACCCTACTACCTTTCGTCACAATATAAGAGAATCTTTTTTGGCGCCTCCCCCTGCTATTTCTAGCCCGTCATCAGCCCCATCAGACAACCCAGAAAAAGCCGGTGAAAAATTTATGGGTGTAGCCTCTAGCCTTCGGACATCAAGAAGGCGGACTTAAAAGGCCCTGTTTTACCCTAATTCACCTCCCAGATCACGTTTTTAGAAAAGTTCATTTTAGGATTTTTTTTGTTATGAGAAAGGAGAAGCCGGGGGATTGGATTTGGCATCACCTACTACCCGAAAAACGCAAGATAATAATACTTTGATATTCTGGCGCCGAGCCGTAGATTAGAATACCACGCGAAAGCGCTATTTTTGGGGGGTCTGACGTGATTTTGGGGCGGCCCGATCCAAATTCCAATTTCCGTGTTTTTGTTAGAAAAATACAAATCTATATGAATTGATAAATTTTAGATGAACGGGCTTTCGGTGCGCTGGGTACGAGCCTCGCCTCCGCTTTTGCCTTTGTTAGACGAAAATAATATGGGGATACGGCATTTAAACTAGACGCGGTAACGGATCTAAATTTACTCAAAAAAATTAAAAACGACAACACCAAAATAATTTCTTAGCCCTAAAATCACTAAAAAAATAATAAAATCCATTACATATCCCATAAAATCCCATCCCATCCCATAAAATCATTTACAATGTTAATAAAAAATGTTGTTTAAAATAAAACATTGTTAAGATGACGATTTCGAAAGACGCGTTTTGCTTTACAAGAAACTAGTTCTTCATTCCCTTAAAGCACCGGCAACTTCGGAAATCGACTAGGACTAGACAGATACGCAACTAGCCAATTTACGCAAAGCGTTGCATTGCTTAGCTTCGGGGCGTAAATCCTCAGCAAAAAGCCTAAAACGTATAACAAACATAAACAAAAAATCAAACAAAAAATACGCAAGACGCCAATTTACGCCACGGTTGCAATTGGGTAGCTTTGCAGCAGAAATCCAATTCCGCTTGTACGCCTCTTCTGGAGCGATGCGTAGCTGTCAAGACCTAGTCGCCAGATAGGTGTCGAAACTTTCCTAGGGAATTTCATTCCCAAGGAGTTTCGAGGATTTTTGTATGGGCGCCCAAAGGGTGGCAAGCTGCCAAAGGTCCCACCGCGATGATCGGTACCGTAGCGGGCTGTGCTAGCGCCCTCCCGGGGCTCTCTGGGATTATCGCACTTACGATCCCCCGCTGCCCGAAAGGGCGTTGCGGCCACTCGGTGCTTTGCATGGTTTGGTGAGAGTGCTTTGAGCCGGGGAAGTGGTTTACCACCATCCGGGGCACAGTAAATCTTTGGCGTATTGCAAACTTTCGACACCATTCCCGAACTCGCTTCTCCTTGTCTTCGACACTTTGTTTTTCCTCCCCGAGACACCTTTTTACCTGCGTCTATATTCTGTGACACTGTTCTCAATAAACCTTGTTCTCAAAAGACTTTCAGGTCTCCAGTATACGCATTTAGACACTGCCATTTGAACACCGATCGCGCGCTCGTAGTTTAGATTAGGTTAGGCGTCGTAGATTAGAGGGTGGCAACCTTCCCTTCCCTTTTATATATTTCCGATTTACCATTTTACACTTTCGGAAGGGTTGGGGCCTTTATTCTTTCGACAGGTTGGCAATTTACGCCACGGTTGCAATTGGGTAGCTTTGCAGCAGAAATCCAATTCCGCTTGTACGCCTCTTCTGGAGCGATGCGTAGCTGTCAAGACCTAGTCGCCAGATAGGGTCGATTTCCCGCGCCCCCGAGCCCGTTTAACGAAAGCGATAAACAAGCTAAAAACTTACTGTAAAAAAAGAAAACAATGTACAACATCTTAAAAATACCTAATACGCAATCGACTAGGACTAGACAGATACGCAACTAGCCAATTTACGCAAAGCGTTGCATTGCTTAGCTTCGGGGCGTAAATCCTCAGCAAAAAGCCTAAAACGTATAACAAACATAAACAAAAAATCAAACAAAAAATACGCAAGACGCCAATTTACGCCACGGTTGCAATTGGGTAGCTTTGCAGCAGAAATCCAATTCCGCTTGTACGCCTCTTCTGGAGCGATGCGTAGCTGTCAAGACCTAGTCGCCAGATAGGGTCGATTTCCCGCGCCCCCGAGCCCGTTTAACGAAAGCGATAAACAAGCTAAAAACTTACTGTAAAAAAAGAAAACAATGTACAACATCTTAAAAATACCTAATAGAAAATACAGTGGCCCCGATCGGCCCACACCTCTATAAATCTCCGAAATGCCACCCCGACCCGCAATCTGACCCTATAAATACCGGCAGTAAATTAGACGAAAAAGGTCATAAAACTTAATTTACCCGCCATGGGAAAGACGGAAACCCAGGAAACCCGGAACGATTAAATTACTCTACGCAGCAAAAACGGCGCAAGCACCCCCGCAAAAACGCGTCAACCCGGAGCTCCGGGTCCGCCGAAATGGAATTTATACTATTTTCGGGTTCCGGGCCGTCATCTCATTTTTGGATAGGGGCTGCTAGGTGACTAGAGCATTCTTGGAAGTAGTGTGCGAGTACATTGGAAAGGTTGAGTTTTGTCATCTCGGGACATTTTTCAGGCCGTTTTATGGGGGGAGGGGGGTGGGGTGAAACCCTTGGTTTCTTCCACCCCCATACACGCGAACGTGTGAAACGAGAAAGTGTATAGGTCAGAAGCGGGTCGAAATAAAACCAGATAGAAAAATGCTGGAGCGGAACTGGGATAAAAATGAGATGATGCGGCTAAAAATGGTCATGGACAAAATACCTTGATCGCTAGAATTTGGTCCGGACCAACATTCTGTCAAGGTTTCTTTAAAAGGGCCGGCAAGGCAAAAGTGTGAAGTTTAGGCTATGGATTCTTTAGGAGCTAGACTGCATTGGATTGTTCCCGCGACACGCAACGCTCACGACCGCAGCACGCAACGCCTCTCACTTGAGCCACTTGGTATAATTACAACACCGTACGTCGTGTAGAGTAAGCAATTACCTAATGGGAAGGCAACGTGCGTAACGCTTCCGGTTCAGTGGCGTTGCGTGTCGCGGGGTGGGAGCGTCGCGTGTGGCTCGGCGCGGGCTTTGCCTGTCGCGCGCGCGGTCAAATGCATAAGGAAACCGCAGCTAATAAATGCGTCGCTTGCCTTTGCCTTTAGCCAGTCAGAATCAAGTTGGGGATCACACCTCTAACGCTTCCTAGATGTCGACAGGTAGGCGCCACAACAAAACACACGAAAAAAACGCAATAGAAGTCCTTTTTCAGCGTCGGGTCGCTGGTAGATGAAAGTTTCTTGACTGCAGTCGAGGTTTTTGACATTTAGTCGGCAAAAGGTATGGACAATAGCGTTCCCAACTGTCTTTAATACGCTACTATACTATACTATAGTCAATCGTGGGCCTCAAATCTATGGTGCAATGAATTCTCGGTCTCTGATGATTTCCCACATTAATGACACTAACAACCCGAGGAATCCATTAAGAAACGTAAAAACGCATGCTTGAGCCACTGGCCCAGACAATCTTCGGATGGACCGCCGCTGGAAAATGTGTGAACGCTCATCACGACTGCTTTTAAATTCTCCCGGCCACAGACACGCATACACACTATTCCTTCGGCTGCATTCATTGCAGAGTATTTATCGGCCCACAGCAAAATATAGTTTGTCGCGGATCTCACGGGTCAGGAAAGACAAAGAAAAAAGCGGAAATGACCGAAATGAAAAATGATAACAAGACAACAAGCCACAAAAAAATGAAAACAAGCAAAAACTTGAATTTATAGGAATGAAAAGATACAATTTTATAGGAGGCATGGCTTGAAACGCTTAAATCAAATTAAGTTTTTATTTTCAACGAACTACCGTACTTTTCGCCAAGCTAAGAGATCTGAGGAAGCGCAGAAATATCGAAAAATAATCCTTGAGTTTTGCAGTAAATGTAGTTTTCAAATTAGTTTAGACGGCCAGCTAAGACGGTGTGTTTTGCTGGTTATGGATTGTGCGGCCCGCGACAGGCAACGCGCCCGTGACACGCAACGTGAAAGCGAGCTTGTGCGTAGCTTGTTATGAACGCGGCAAAATCGAAAGTAAATCCATCCGAATCCATGTTTTTTAAAGAGAGGTGCAAGCGAATATGCTATTGGAATGCTGTGGATTTATAATGAATTTCGCTGCAGCACGAAGCGCAACGCGCAACGGTTGAACGCGTCCGGATCCGTCCATGATAAACAACATGCCTTACCAGTCCCCTTAAAAAGGACTGGAGACTCCTATTAAACATTCAGTCACAGTATGCCTTACGTAAGTGCCTGAAATTCCGGTAGCAACAGTAGGGAAAAAAACTTTCATGGCTATTTTTGTGCCGCTCAAAAATCCTGGAATCATTCAGAATCACTCTCCAAATCCCCGCAGTCGAAGACCAAAACCGTAGGCGGGCAGGGGGACAGCTGTTTCTTCTCTTCTACCCCCTCAGAAAAAACTTTAGAATCAGATTAATTGCCCCAAATCCGAATCCGACGGGTTTCCCGCCGATCTGGAAAATACGTGTGTAATTTTTGGTTGGTTTTGTGCTGTCTCGCGACTAATCCGGGATTAATTTTTTTGATGCTAATTAAAAAACATCAAATCAGACATATAGCTGGTGCGGGAATTTGAAAAACAGAATATAAAACGTAAGGAAAGATACATAAAAATATGCAAATCATGGAAAAAGAAACGCGAGATTACTATGTACACCCTATCACATCGAGCTGTGTTACTTAAAATTAATGGTATAAGAATAAAGAAACAAGTAGAAACTTGAATTTTTAATTTTCTAATTTTTAATTTGGATATACCTTTAATTCGTAATTACGCTATAATACACAACCTTAAGGTAAGTAAATGTCGAGATTTTTTCACTCTAAAATCCGTCTATATCACAGTGACTGTTGGTGATGTGTTTTTTTGCAAAACAAGTAATAGAAAACATAAAAGATAATGGAAAAAGCCATAAAATTTGCATACAATTTTTTACAAATACTGATGGAAAGAGGATGGACTTTCAGCCGGCAGGGATCCGACCCTCAATTCCAGGATCCCGTCACCGGTCGGTGGATTTGGACGCGGGTGGGCGGTCGACTGAAAATTTGCATAACCGCAGGTTTTTTTAAAATTTTGGTGTTCTTATATTTAATAACTAATGCTCATTTTTATTTTGCTGTCTTGCCATTAAAATTTATAATCTTTATTTTTTTTACGTAATTCGGCATCCTTGTTTCTTTTTATTAAGTTTATGGTGGGTTTTTTTGACGTTTAATGATATGATAGTTACGAAACGGTACTCTCGCATCAAAAATACGAAAATTATTGTTTAAATTAAATTAATTTTGATTTTAGGAGTCTATTAATTCCGGATGACGGGATTTTAATAATTGTAAGTGTAAGCGGGAGCCAAATGATGTGAAGTAAGTTTTTTTTGGGGAAAAGGTATGCAAGTTTCGGAAAATAACTTTCTAAGTCAACAGGATTAGATACAAAAACTCAGCACATGTCTAAATCCCCTTTTTAAGAGCACGTGCAAACTGCAAAACGTACTTAATTCATACTAATTCATACTTAAGGAAATTAAGGGGATGAATAGCACAGCTGACCAATTCAGTCTCTCTCTCTCTCTCTCTCTCTCTCTCTCTCTCTCTCCTTTTCTCCTAAGCTAGTCCGGCTGGTCCCAGAACGCTAGACACGAGTCACTAGTATGAATAAGGAACTAACGGCCCGGGTCTGCCCATCCAGATGAATGAGAGGCCCAGACTCGAGCAGCTAGCAACACGGAACCCGCAATGTTTTTACGTGTTCCGGGTCCGGGTTGATGTCACAAAAGATAGATGGGCTAGGTTTTTTTGGGAAATGACTTTTTCCTCGGAGCTAGCTGGGTCTCGGGCCTTTGCGATTGAAATTTATAGTTAAGGTCAGGGGGCGATCAGATTTCCGGAGAGTCACATTACGGATTCGCGACCCGGAAATCTGGCCTTTGCTTGAGCTGGTCGGGAAGGCGCTAGCAGAACGCTAGACTTAAACCAACGAGCTCTTGAAATTCTAGTAAGAAAGAGAGAGAGAGAGAGAGAGAGAGAGAGAGAGAGAGAGAGAGATAGTGGAAGTGGAAATGGAAGAGGAAAGAGGAGCTGGAAAATACACAGAAAAGAATGTCCTTGAAAAACTACAGTCTACAGGCGGCAAGCGCGAGCATATTTTTTCGAAAATCAAGCAGCTCGAGGCACAAATCACAGTTACGCACGCAGATCTTGCCCACGGATAACAAATACGGAGCCCGTAAGGAGACGAACCCCCCATACGCGGCAACGTAGCAACCACACTACCGTACCCCTCAGACTTCTGAAAACCGCTGTCTAGCCAAACCACGAACTCTGAAGTGCTTCTCGGAAAGGCCAGACAGTTAGTTGGTCCGTTAGGAAAATTGCAAAAACGCAAAACGACGACCCGAATGGGTTGACCTTTCAGGTGGCTAGGGGGCAGAAATTGGATTTTCAGAATCACCCCTTGAAAATGGGCCATCAGTTTCGCCCTTGAAAACGAAAAATAATTACGAAAATTGTCATATTCCATGAGTTGGGGGAGTAAGTGAGAGGGGATGTGCGCTGCTCCAAAAAAAGTTAATTATTTCTGTGCTGCCGGGCGGGCTTTTCGTGGAGGTTGGGAGGAATGCAAAAGTGGATGATGATGTGATGAGTATTCTGGAGGGTAGATGAAAGCCAAAAACTATGGTCTGACGAGGGGAGCCAGGGGGGATTTCCCGGAACACACAAATGACACACACCCTGATCGGCTAATGAAGAAAAACGGGGCTGAGGCAAGCTGTTTTTTTTTTTTGAGGGGCGCCTAGACTTTCCAGGTAGTAATTAGCGAGCAAATGGCTTTAGGAAAGGGCTTAAGGGTCTTCGCTTAGATTAAAGGGGCCGGGAAACAGAAAGTCTGGACCTGGGAAAGTAGGTAAACCCGCCTCCCGCTATCAACCTATGTGTGTGTGTGTGTGCTTTTAGGATAGCCATAATTCATACCAGATTTTTTTTGCAATTTTGGATTGTTTCTGATTGTTGAAACTTTCAAAGAACGTGGAAGGCAAGAAGCCATAGCTTTCCCACTATGGTAATAGGGTAATCGAAATGCAGGACCCAGAATCCGTGGTCAGCAATTGCATCGTTGGGAAGCGAGAACTTCGATTTTTAAAGGTATTGGCAAGTCATGGTCCTAGAGTTTACCAGGTCCAGCACGCGACATGCAACAATCTTCTAGCTCCGAATCCATTAAGTAATGTATTCAACGACACGTTTCGAGGCTTCTGTACGATCCGTTTGAGACGTAGCCAAAAAAGGTGGAAAGAAAGTGAATAGTTCTAGATTAGTTTGCTGGCTGTCATCCGCGGCACTCAAGGCGCAACCACGTGCGTAGCGTGCCGCGGGCCCAGCAGGATCCACAGTATAGCCCTTGCGGAGAAAAGCCATGAAACCTTCCGGCGCGGCATGATATCAGAACTTCACGAACCTTTTAAGGTTAAACAGCCGTTCCCCTCTAGAAAACATCACACTTCGGCGCCTAGCTTAATGTGGATTACATCGTTCTCTTAATTATATCCATTAATGCGCCCCTGCACCTTTGCAAATTTGCAGCAGGCAAAGGCTACAAACTCCACAAAGGCACGAATTCTCTTCACGGGAGGGGCGCTGTTTTCCACCCTCACTGGGCGGTTATTCCTAATGACCAAAGAAGCGGAAGTGGCTTCGTTTTTTGGGGTTAATGACGGGTATCTATTTAGGGCACACACAAGCGAGAGCGGACGAACGGATTAGGTAAATTAGTGAAACAAAGCACGGATGAAGTTTCAGTAAAAGCACAAAGTAAATAACGTCTAAACTCTAGGTATCGTATCCTCCCGAAAACTAAAACGTGGCCCAAACAGCGAGGGCTATTTATTGGGGTAGATCTTCGAAAGGTCGTCGGATTATCCCGCTGCGTAGTTTATTTCAGATTACCCATGTCCAAAAGAGCTGATCACCCCACCATCCCTGGCCATTAACAAAAATATCTAGGATTTCTTCTGGTCTAGTAGGTTGATCTGTGAAGACTGTGCGGGGGGGGGGGGGGGGCATTTATTTGGGCAAATAAGTTCAATAATACCATGACGAGGGGCTAGCAGATTTTTGGGGGTCGGAATGATGGGATTTGGTCTAACAGAAGTATAGAGGGTTTTTGGGGGGGCCAGTAATAAGTTTGCAGGGGTTTCACTGTGTTGTTTGTTTTGTCAAGAGCACCGTTTCGTAGCAGAAAGTCTGTTCAAATTGTTCCAAAAACCAGTAGAACTTTCAAAGGGGCAGGCAAGTCGGGGCGAAACCTTTCTGTTTAAAGATTTCGCCACGGCAGGAAGCGCAGCACGCAACGCAACGAAGCGCCTGTGATTCCATAGCGTAACTGCTTTGTCCTCGTAGAGCAGTGAATCGATAGATGCGTCAAGTTTTGCGTTGCGTGCCACGTTGCGTAGTGCCTAGTGAAGAGTGAAAGGAAAAGTTCAAAAATTGAATAAACTAAATTAAACTAGGTCTACTAAAATAATCTTCGTAATTTATTTCGTCCACTGACCGTCTAGAAGCCAACAAAACTTAAAAATTGCTAAAAACTTTCAGAAAAAAATGTTAAAATGAAAACGTTAAAAAGATGATTGATTAAATTTGGTGCATAAGCATGTGCATTGGTGCAGAAGCTAATTGAAATCAAAATATACTTAGTTTTTTTTTATTAATATTTTTATATTTTTTGAGCTCGATAATTTCCTCACCATCCTCGCCCCAATGCCAAACAGCTCATGCACACGTTGCGCTGCCGTGTAATGGTCCCAGACGACGTTGTCAGCCGGCTCCCCGCGGCGAATTATGTTGCCTGGAAATAAAAATAAGCTTTTTGTCGATCCATCTAGATGACAACGTATGACTGCCCGCACTATTCGGAAAAAAGCTGTCTGTCTCGTCAAATTTTTGCTTGGAAATCGGCCAAACCACGCGATTTCGGGAAGAGCATAGCAACCAAAAAATAAGAGTAAATTGATTTGGCAGCTTGCCAAGAGCAATGGGAGGTGGAGGATCTCCGGATTGACTTTTCGCGAATGGTTTTTTGGTTTTAGTTCGTGGCAAATATTAAAGGATTCGACCATTTGACAAAAAGTTATTAAAACACTACCCTGCATATCTCGCAACCTGCGTGTTCTGCCGGCAGCTTTTGGCCGTCGTGGATGCTCCGTTGATTCGCTAAAAATGGGTCTTAACCTTAAAAATAATCCTTAAATTTTGTTAATGAAATATTAGATAGCTGATCCGGCAGACAAACTAACGAGGAGAGGTTTTTGAGTGACAATGGAGTTTCCAAATCGGATCAAGTTTATCTTGTGCAGAATTTTTCGCCGATTGCCAATCGGGTTTTTGCGAATCCGCCAACAAGCAGATTTAAAAATTAAAAAAGTTTTTGTACCGGACGATTGCAAATATTTCGCGGAATTCGACTCGGTTGGGCTTTTTGGCGCTGAAAAGCTTCATGGTTATTTGAATATGGTCGTGTCGCAGATTCAAAAAATAGATTCGCAATCGGCGCAAAGTGCTGCGCAATATCAGCTTGGTCCCGTGCGAAAACGTCTTTTTCGCTAAATACATCTCCATTTACCCTAAATGCGAAGAATAAACGAACCGACTAAGTGACCAAAAAAGTTAACGCTAAATGATCCCCACAACCTTTACGATAATCCCGGACTAAAGCAATATTTTTTTATTTTGGCTGTTGCCCATGAAAAGCTATATTTGTTGCCCTCACAAGACGGAGCATTTCTATGGTGTATCTGTGTGGGGTGGCGAACAACCCCTAAGCCCCTGATGGCCTTTAGCGTTGCTTTTGACGGGCACAGCGGTTGAGGAATCGAAATCATTATATGCCCTCCGGCTGGCTGGGCACGCTTCTTCCTTTTCCGCTTTTCCCTCAATGACGGGTAGAATTTAAAATTTTTAAGCTTATTTTGCCTTTTTGCCATCTTTTCATAATTTTTATTTGCGAACCATCTAGCCGTAACAAAATTGCAGCATGCCATTCAATAGAAAACTCTTGATTTAATTTTACAGGCTTCAAAAAAGTAATTGCTTTACCTTTTCTATATTATTTTCAACTTTTCTAGCGGCTAAAGTTTGACTAGTTTTTTTCTTTCAAAAATGCGCGAGAAAAATGGGCGGCTCAGCAAAATGATGGAATTGCTTTTGGGGGGCCCCACCCGCTGGCTAACGCCAAAAAACATAAACTACACTAGCAGCCGTTTTCTTAAGTGTTTTTGCTTTCTGTAGGGGTAGCCAGAACGCGCTGCTAGCCAAGGGGCCTCAAGTTGCAATATTCCCAGGAATGGCCGGAGCTTGGATTTTTTGATCACACGCGCTCAATCTCTCTCTCTCTCTCTCTCTCTCTCTCTCTCTCTTCTCTCTCTCTCTCGTTCTCACTCGCTCTTTAATTCACTCTCTTGCTCTCTCTCTCTTTCTCTATGTCTCTCTATCTTTCGTGCGCCCTCTCTCTAACGCTCTCTCTCTTTCTCTGTCACTCTCTCCCTTTCTCTCTGTTTCACTGTGTCTCAGCTGCTTTAGCATCAGCTCTGTTATGAAAATACCAAACCTTTCTCCCTCGTCCTGTGGCTCCGGCGACGGTAGCAGACCAGGGCTCGGTTCTGCATCAACGACCACATCCGGCTCCTCATCCCCAACCACATTTTCTTCATCTCCATCATGAGTCCCATCTGAAAACAGATTGACCATAAATTATGGCCCAGCTTTTTTTGACGTAGATCTCTGCATTCCAAAGTACACATTTTCGCTTTGTTCTTGGGCCCACCCCTGTGCCTTTTGGCCCGCGAAAAATGGTCGTAAAATTTTTTGATCTCCGGTGGAGAAAGGATGAACTGCTGAGGAGGAGCAGGAGGAAGAAGACATCTTTAGCTAGTTTTGAGGCTCAAAAAGGAGGCTAGCCGGATTTGGAAAATCTTTCGTACTTGATCTTCGCCCTTTTTGGTTCTGGACTTTCAAAGCACTGGCAAGGTGGTATTACGGTTATTTGTTGATTTTTATCGTATATGCTTCTCCTATTGTTCTCGCGCGACACAACATGCACGTCAACAAAGAAATTTCGTACTATTATTGTCTCTTTTCATTTTCAACGGACGAAACTCTTTTAAAGGTGCCGGCAGGGCATATGGCTATGGGCTTCATCGATTTTGGATTCGATATGAATCTACCCGCGACCATCGCACGCAACGCGCTTCAATTTCGTAAACGATTACGACCCCTTCACCGCGGAAAAGTGCGCGTTGCGTGTCGCGGAAGTGGTAAAATCTATTGCCATGGGTTCTGTGTCAGTTTTTTTTTGAATTCCGTCTCATTTTCGCCGCTGACCGCAACACGCGACGCGGACAGCGGTAGGTCGTCGTAAAGAGTAGACCATTACGCAATAGAAAACGCCTGGCGCTGCGTTCCGGTCGTGATAAATTTCATCACCATGCCTTCTCCGTTTAGGGCGGGCGAGGTATTGCTACGATTTTCCCTTGACTTGGCTATGGATTTCGTACGGTATTTTCCTCTATCGTGAGACACAACGCGAACGGCACTTGGCCGAAGATAATGGTTGCCCAGGGGCGGGGGCGCGTTGCGTGTCGCGGGCCCAGAAGCATCGATGCGGATTTCGGAGCGGCCGTTGATCCTCCGGTTAAGGTATCTTTACAGGTACCGTGGGAACTGACTGATTGCCCAAACGATTGTGAATTGACACGAAACAGGGCATATTATTGGTATTGAAGCTCCTTTTCTGGCGCCCAGATTCATTCCCCGCCATTCACCAACCCTGGCCGCCTGCCAGTTCCATGCTGGCTGCCCATAGCTGCTCGCCCCATACGTCCATAACAAGCTACTCCTATTTCTATTAGTCCAAATATGACCCGGCTTCCGGCCCCGCTTTTAGTCAGCGCTTCCTAGTTGGGGTATGTGCTGTTTATTAGCAGAAAGTTTATTAGAAATTTGGTGCTAGTCGAAGCCGGAGGGAAAGAGCGACAGAAGGAGAAAGCGAAGGTGAGACAGAATGCCAGAGTGGGGAGCGAGAGAGGAGAGAGAGAGAGACAGAGACGGCTGTTATTAATGCGGAGTTTTAGAGATGGAGCAGTCACACTTTTCAACATGATACCCTCAGAAGCGTACTCAAACTTCCGCATTTTAGCAGGTTTTTTGGCGTAGTTTCGTAGAAAATGGAACATTACTGAAGTTTCTGACTAGTTCTCTCTCAGGCTCTTTCGCCCTCTCTCTGTCTCCCCTAACTCACCCACTCTCTTTCCGCTTTTCTCTCTCTCTCTCTCTCTCTCTCTCTCTCTCTACCTTTAAATAGTATTTCAAGACGATGAATTTTGTGGTCTACGAATTCTTGCTCCAAAATTTCCACAACTTTGCAAATTCCTTCTGCCTTTCTCCCATATTTCATTCTGAGTCGTAGCCGGGACATAATGAGTAGTACATTATAACTTATACTCCCATTCTGCGCCCCCTAATTCCTCGACTCGTATGCAAAGGCGAGGGTGTTATGAGCCAGGTGTGTGGCCCGAATCTAATGGACTCTCGATGCCCCCCGATTGGTCTCTACTCCATCCATTGGGGCTTAACGGGCCGTAGAAGGCAGAGAGAGAGAGAGAGAGAGAGAGAAAGAGAGAGAGAGAGCGAGCAAGATAGATGGGTGCCAGACACCGCTTCTTTTTTGCCTTCCCCATCTTATACAACCATATTTCCCGCATCCACACACAATTTATTGGGGGCCCTCAGAAGACGAGGCATCTACGCCGTACGCGGGCTTGACGCCTTTTTTGGGGGGATTCCATCGAGGCGTACTTTACTTTGGAATTTTGTACTTTCTTGACTACTGTGGCCTAGAAAATGGGGAGATTTTTGATAGTTTAGTCCATAGTTTCTATTTTAGCAAAATACAAATATTAAAGGTGGTAGGAAGTGAGGACGCCATCCATTCCGGGCTGGAATTCTTTCGGTAATAGACTAAGTGCATTTTGTTATCTTAAGGATAAGATTTCTGAATTTATTAAAAGGTATTACAAGGCAATCTCAGCCGTTTTTATCACTGAAATTGATTGCTCCGCGTCCACTACGCCACGCGTGTTAACACCCTTTTGTAGCGTAATGGCTCACAGGCCAGGCACGCGGCTACAAGTTGCGCGCGTTGCGTGTCGAGGCCCGCGGTAAGTCCGCCATTAAAACAGTAAAGCCATTTCAGCTTGAATTTTTAAGGGAGCATACAAGGCTCGAAGTTTCCGACCACAAATTTTCTTAAATTTGGCATGGGTGCGACACGTAACGCGCACGCCGCTTTCGATTACGCAATCAAAATAAATGTAGGCCCGACGCATCGCGTGTGGCGGCTCGGCAAAATCCACAGAGGATAGCAAAATTCATAGATGGGCAATGGACGAGCCTTACACCAATCTAATGAATGTTTTTGTGGGTTATTTGCTCAATATTGTTTCACAAATTCGAAAATATTCGAAACAAATATATTACAAATATATAACAACCAATGATTATTCATCTGTAATGAAATACACCAAATTCCCACCTTTTATCTCTTATTTTTGGTGTCAAACTGTTTTCCATAACAATAACAAAGGTATTCCCTTCTTGTGACTATGCTTCTATCCCGGTTTTTTGGTGCGTCACCTCCGCCCCCTGGGGTGGTGAGGCGAAGAACGGCCCCTGGGAAAGCTGACATTTCGAACCCCGTCGCGAGACGCTTTTCCTTAGGATTTTGGAAGGCCCGATTTCCAAGCTCTACATTTCTCGCATGGTTGCCCATATTAGTCGATTTGAGCCGAAAGGGAGCAAATAGGGCATTGATGCCCGGTTTTTGGACTGTTTTTGGAGGCTCGGAATAGATTTAGGGATTACTTAGAATCGTTCCGATTACTTCCGTCTTCAACTAATCTGATTGGTTGGTAAATGAAAACCTCCTTTATGTAGATACTTAAGTAAGTTAGAATTTGATGCTTTTGACTTATTAAGGGTTGGTTTTAATAAATAGAGCCTTTTAAGTTAATCGTAACCAGGAATTACCTAAATTTCAAGTATGATTCTGTTTTAAAGGTTTGCTAGTGATCAAACATGTAATATAGCGTTATGTTCAACACGAACAGTAGCCTTAATAAATCTTCCTCGGTACATAATGAGCCCTGGCGCTGCCGAGGCTCTGTTTGGCCAACGCGAGAATGAAAGCGTCAAAAAGCGTAAATAGGTTATATCTTCCCCAAATGGAGCTCAGGACCATTCTTTAAACGGACAAATCCCTCTTGCGAATCCGGTGCTTGCGGATTTGCTCTGGTGCTGCGCTATGACACGCTACGCATCACTTTGCCCTGCGATGTGCGTAATCGATTACGTTGTGATTCCCATAACGGTTCTAAAGGAAATCGCGAGCCAGGTATGGTCGGTCCCACTTTGGCTTAGGCTTCGAAAAACGTAAATCCCATTTTTCAACCCCAGGCTAGTCGTGTTTTTAATGACCTTAAATCAGGCCAGGAGAAAAGGCGTTGTTTTCCCCACTATGTTTTTCGAGGAATGGGGGAAGGGTGCAAATCTACCGTTCCCCAGTGGTGCCCCAATTTCAGAGGGGGGGGTGCTCCTGCTCCCCCCTTCTACGGTTGACCGGCCCCTCCGTCCGTCCCATTCCCGACTTGGCCTCGCCTCTCACAAACAATCGGAATATATGCCACACGACTTCCCACTAGCATTCGTTGCCGTTTTTGGCTTACGAATTTCCATAAAAAACAAGGGTCGTCAATTTCAAGGCGGCGTTCAAATTTTTTCCGGGTGATCTGGCAGCGTTACCGGCTCCATTCCAGGTGCCTTGGTCCTGTTATTAGCTGTTGCTTAATCTTATATCTTGCTATGCTATTTTTAAGCGTGATGCTAAGATCACTAATCGTCCTTCGTATCAAGCCACGCCAATTTTTACATCTATTAGGGTTATCTTAAAATTATTAAAATCGGTTTTTATCGTTTTTATAACATGACTGACAGGAAGCCCAGGAGTCAATTTGGATTAATTCATCCATTTTGTATTGTCGATTCTATTAAATCGTTGATTATTATTATTCTAAAAGCGGAACCCCTTTATGCTCATTTCCTCGCCCAAGTGCCTCGTTCGACCATAAATAACGATTTGTAGAAATCTCTATCATTTTTATTTTTTATTTTACCGGGTTAACTCACAATTCGTCTATATTTTGTTTAAACGTGCATTTAAAATACTCACCGCAATTTTATTTTCCGGGTTCCCCAACCACCGACTCGTCCTTAGTCTCCAGCACCAAGCTCTTGGGCGGAGTCCGGGCACGTGAACTGGAAACGGCCAATTTTTAGGTATGGAAAATACGTAACAGTAACATAGTATAATGGTACCTGTATATGGTAATAGAATTAGGATCGTAATGTTAGATTAGAAATATAAATATTTCCATTTTCCAGAGCGCATTCTAATGCCCGCCTATGGACATCTGGCTTCACCATGAACGGCACCAGCGAAACAGGAATCATCAAGTCAAACGAACTACTGCGGTATGAATGTTCGATTTTTGCATGTATTCCAATCTATTTAATGCGTTTTTAAAAGCTAGTTACTAGAAAAATTACCTTCTTCCCGATCTCCTCTTTTTCTCCTTCGTCGGTGACATGATAATGTCATTAAAAACCGGCTCTTCCGGTTCATAGTTCGGATTTGAA
>CATQJA010000262.1:0-24745 GCA_958295435.1 Mesorhabditis spiculigera
GATTTTGTTTCATCGAAACGTTCCGGAAAAAGCCCAGCCCAGAAATTCGAGTAAAATGGCGTTAAAAGGTAGTGGGATACCCGGAGGACACTTGCTGAAACGCTGAAGAACAGCTGTCATGGCCTGCGGGGGTAACCAGTCAAGCGCTGTCGTTGTCCTCACCAAAGGGACGTCACATGCGGGGGGCTGACGCCACGATAAACAACACAACAAAAGAGGCTACGGGCGGTGGAGTGTGTTTTAGCGGGCAATGCCTAGCCGCTGCAGACTTGTGTCGAGGAAAGCTTTGAAACCAACATTTTGGCCCCGAACCTTAACTTACGATTAGTAATAACTAACTGAAAGCCGATACTTCGTAATGTCCTAGTGGAAGATGCGAAAAAAGAGGATTATTGCTATGTTTTATTGCCTCTAAAATAATACATAAATTAAAAAATGCCGTTTTAGAACGGTTTGGCCCAGAAACGGCAAATCAAGACAAGTAATAAGTAACTCAAAACCGAGACTTTATAATGTTCTAATGAAAAGAAAAGAAAATAAAAACAGTTATTTCTAGGTTTTCCTGCGCCTAAAAAATTCTAGGAATATGAAAATGAAATTTTGAACGGTTTGGTCCGCGATCAACCTAAAAGAATTTATAGGTAACGTACGAAAAACATACTTTATAATTTTTAATAAAAAGTGTGAGAAGAAAGAGCAGAAAATAATATTGATCTGTTTTTCTCTAAGCCAAACCAAACACAAATAATAATCCGACTCAACTAGGCATAGGGGTAACCCCCGGGCTCGTTATAGGCGTTCTTATCAACTTATCAAATGAGCGATGAACGGGTGTCCAGGAAATAATAGCAAAAAAGGAAGCTATTACGAGACAGCTCGGAGAAGGGAGCGCTCCGAAAAAGTGGGGGTCAAGGGTCGTTCTATCTGACCACATTGCTGGAGATTTTTTTGTAGCAACTAGTTGGCGAATATGGGCGTGAATTTTAGGGTTGAGCCTGACAAGGGGTAGTCACATTTTTATGGCTATAGTTTTTACCAAACATTTTTAAAAAAATTACTCTTTAAAAACGAGTGCATAAATTAGACTTGTAAGGTCCATTGGCCGTACTGAGAATAAAATTAGAGCTGTTTTCCCCTGCTATCAAAAGCCCGGCTCCTATCAGTTGGGTATGTTTTGACCGAGAGCACAGACAGCGGAATACAATTTTTCTCGATTGTCAAGGTATGGAATTGATTACGTTTTAAAGGGACGGGTAAGGCAGCAGATTGGCAGCGTGAGATATGGATTCCCTACAAATCTGACTCGCTCGCAAGCCGCAACGCAAGGGTCGGTACTGCTTACATGATGGACGTCAGACATCGGCGTAACGGTGCGTGCGTTGCGTATCGCGATGTCATCAGATTCATGGGGAATCCATAGTCATGCCTTCTCGATTCCTTTAGAAACCAAGCGAAGCTCAACCGTGCGATTCGGATCCAAAGAGCTGCTCGATAAAATAGCCTCAACCTATCCAGTCCAGATCAGTGCGCGGGTCAAGGTGGCTATGTTACAGCCTGAACCGAAAGACTCAAGGCTTTGTGACGGGGCCAGAGAAAAGTCAATCTTGGTCCCGGTCAATGAACGGGATATTACGGAGAGGTGTATTGGGATTGAGCGACAAATAAGAAACTCGCCAAAGTAGGACGGGTGGGTCGATCGGCACTGGGGGGAAGGGGGGGGGGCTGAAAAGTGGTGATGCTCGATTGATAATAATCAATCTGCGATCGGGATATTGGGTGGTTGGGGGTGTATGGGATCAGGGTGGTGGATGTTACGACAAAAGGGATGGACAGTCAGGGAGAGAAGGAAAAGCTGTGGAGTGTCGTGAATCTGACGAAACGTGAGGATGTGGTGATGGATTTTTCGATGTATCAGAGCTTGTTAGTGGCGTCGGGTGTCAACTCCGGTATCCGAATCTGAGTCATGACGTGGCCTAAACTTACTACTGAAAACAATAAAATTACAGGAAACAGCGAAAGCTGTTTAAAGGGAAGAGGAAGCCAAAATCTACCCCTATTTTCGATTAGATCGCGACAACTTCGCGAAACTACAAATGACTTGCGCTAACTTGCTAGCTCACCAAATCTCGAGATTGGCACTAACTGGATGGGTACTATTCGCGTCTTCGAGCGACGCGTAGCTTCTGAGACCTAAAAATCTTTAAAGGAAACAGGAAGCCAAAATTTACCTATATCTTCGATTAGGTGTCGACAGTTCCGTTTACCAGACTTACCTGATACGTTTCAGTGCTCGTATTTTGGAGCAACGCGTAGTTGTCGACGCCTGGTATATCGAGGCCGTCGATCTTCGCGCTTCTGAATCCCTTTAAAATTCACAATATATGGTTTTGACCGGCTTTCTTAGCCTTCATGTTACAAATCCACTAATTACTTCCCCTATGAGCCAGCATCTGTTCCCCTTCCATCCCATTTACGGCCTTCCATAATAGCCGGCACAAGCTCTTGCCATTCACCCTGCTGACAGCAGCCTAATCAGTCGTTGTGCGCCTGGTCTCCGGCGTGTTCCGTTCTGTGTATGCTGCCGGAATTCTTGGCTGCTGGAGGCGAATAGGCATAAAGGGAGGCGCGTCGTAAACTGCCGTAATCGAGGAAGCGCCTTGTATGGGGTAGTGGCTGAGAGGCTCGCGTGCTCTCCGGCTACTACCATGCATGGCTAATGTTCTCGGAATCTGCTGGAACGCAACAATATCTGACTTTGTTGACACGGAATTTGAATTCGAGTTTGCTACAATTTTTAAGGTATTTTTTATATGTTTTTGGTTACCAGATTTCTATCATTAATGCCCCCTTTCCAAGAAGCTATCTGGCCTTTTAAGGAGTTTTGGAGCGCTCAAATAACATTTTTACATTTTTAAGAGATGAAAACCGGAAGAAAACACCAGATACTTTGTGAGGGACGGTGAAGCTTTGGCATAGACTTAGGCTTAGGTTCAGCTTAAGCTTAGGCGTCGGCTTAGGCTTAGATTAGGCTTAGGCTTAGGCTTGGACTCCCAACGATAAAAATACCTTTCTAGGTAGTGTGAGATCTGATCACAGCATTGGAAGTATTTTTAATGCGCGCATAAAACAGTGAATTTTCGCATTTTTCATTCTGATATTGCTAAAAATACACTCTGTTTCTTTTTACAATCGTATTATAAAGTAACGAGCTCTCGCTATTCTTATAAAACTTTCCCAGATGTTCCGCCCAGTTCCACCTGGCGACTCTGGACGCCTGTGCGGGCCCTCCGCCGAACAAATGAATACTAAATCATACGAGTTTTGCCCACATCCGCCATGACACTCGTGTTTTCGAGGACTTCCGCCAGGGCTTTATTAGTGTCATTCTGGCTTTTGGATTTGCGTCCGATCCCTTTTAAGCGTAAAAAATATAAAATTTCAATGATTTTGGAGAAGTGGAACCTTACTTCCAGATCCTACTATATATAAAAAAATAGTGTTTGTGTGTGTGTGTGTGCCACTTTGCATCCACTTCCGTCTGTCTGTCCGGAGGATATCTCAAGAAGGGACGGATATTAGGCTACGTTCGATACGTCATTAGGTGCGTAATGGTCTAGGGATGACTGCACACATATCAGGTTTTTAAAAATTAGCAATTTTCGCTATTAAATTTAGATTTTTGTAAAAAGCGCTTTGTTAGGAATAATTAGTATAGACCGGAAGTGGGCCGTTGCCTATATAAAGAGGCAGAAAGGGTTGTTTTTCATTTTTTTTTTTTGTCTTCGGAATGGAGGATAATTATGCAAAGGGCGGAATAGTATGGGTTCCGAGACGGCCAGGGTTGAAAAGTCGCGAAGCGGCTTTTCAACCCTGGTCTTACGTAATTTACAATGACCTATTTAAGTAACTATGAGTTCCGGGAGCTTTTGCATTATCGGGGGGGGGGGGGTGAATTGTTTCCTAAAGGTCAAATAAAATCCTGGCAACATAGTAGTCAGTAGCTTCATAGTTTTTTTTTTGGTAAAATGCAACCTAATTTGAAGTAAAAACCCAATCGAAAAACCCTGAAAAAAATTTGAATCTTGGAATCTTAGTCGAAAATCGACCATTTTTGCTCAGAAAAACGATTCAGTAAAAAAATCGTAGGATTCTTAAGTCTAAGCTTAGAAAAAAATTATGAAGTGGTCCTTTTTGCGTAGTAGAAAAATTGGCTGCTCTGGAAATCAGTTGGTGCCTGCCTCCCCTCTTCCCGAAGACAAAAGCACCGACAATTTGTCAGTAGCTTCAAGATTCCTTAAAAATAACGAAACCCAGAACAGGCAAAAATTACCCAGATCATGCAGAAATTGTACCCCAGTCCATGCGCAAGTCAACATGGGCCAAAGTCAGTGTGAAAGGGCACGAATGTCCGTCGAGGCAAGGTGTGACCGCGAGGCCATTCTTCGGGGTCTCGTCGTCCGTTCGCCATATTTGATTTCGAAGGTCTTCTCTTCTTCTTCTTCTTTCTTCGGAAGGCTTGTTTGCCCTCGGCTGCTCCCGGGGCCAGCAGCCCTCCAGTGGCCTGTGGGCCCTCGGGGCTTCTTCCAATATCCCACGTTCCGGCTAAGCCGCCTCCGCCTCCGCATCATTATGTTTCGGGGGCCGGTGACCGGGGTGTTAGGGTGGTGATACCCTGGTGGTGTTAGGATTCGTTCTATGCAAATTGGAGCCATGTTTTGGTAATTTGTCCTTCTTCCTGCGTTTTTTCTCGTTTCTGGCGCCTGCCTGATGCTTCCATTTTATGCAAATTAGGGCAATGTTTTGGTTATTAAAATCTCTCTATACAAATCTTTCTCGCTTACATATCGTGCTCCTTTTCTTATGGTATCCACAGGATACCTTAATTTCGCCCGACGAACGAAAAATTCTGGGGAAGAGCGTGTTTTTCAATGTCTACTTATTTTATGCTACTTTCTGAAAGCATTTCAACATTTTCGTGTAGCATTCCGCATTCTGAAAGACGTATTTTCTCCAGTTTCGGCGCCTTCGACACATTTTTATGCCAATTTCGTGGTTATGCTATGTTATTTTATGCTAACCATTAAAGGATCTTTGTTTTGAATAAGAAAATTGCACAAAATTTGTGCAGAAAATGTAAAATTTGCCATCACCCGATGTTTCAATGACATACTTTGACATAAATAGGTTTATCCGCGATTTTGACTATTTTCCGGGATCCAAGCAGTAAATGCAAAAGACTTCGGCAAAACCGGCGTTCAGGGTCATTTTCTCTACCGATCTTAAAGCGATAATTTTTTGACCGTCTCTCTTTGTTTCAGCTTTCCAAAAGTTCAACTAAATTTCCTCGTGCAAATCTGAGATGCCTGTAGCTGCTACCTCTTTGAGAGTCGTCTCCGATTACAAGGCGGCGGACGAGTCGAGCGAATGCTGAGCCTCGGCTGATCCGAAGCTTCCTCCCTAGGGCATGCGATCTCCCCTCTACACATGGTCTAGCCGTTTTCATGTCCTCATAAGTTCTCCTTGTCATTATTTTTCAAAGAAGACATTTCATCACGTGATTTTTACAATTTTATACCTGTACCCTGAAAAGTTACTCAAGTAAGGCTTAAGGGTACGTGAAACCGGGTACCAGAACTACATAAATATCTGTAGTCCTGTGATTTCTAATCCACTTTTTATTAGTGGTGAAGTCTTTTCCATTAGACACAATACTGACAGTCCTTTCCGGACCGGCCGTTGAGTCATTAGCCGTTGACCTTCACGCCTCCACCGGGGGTTCCCCTAATTGTCGTTAGTTTAGGGGCGTACCGGGGGTGTGGGAGTACTGTTCCACGGAACTTTTGCGTCGATACATTGCCAGTATTTTATGTATCTGTATTTTGTGTATTGGATTTGTTTTGCATCTTAAATCTAACGCCTTCTTCGCGATTTCAGACCGATGGATTTTATCGATTTTGTCGACATTAGAATGGTCGAAATCATTTTGTCGAATTGCTTTGAAAGCCATGGGCCCCAAGTCAAACAAAATCCATAGATACCCAAAGACCAAAAAATCCATAACCATGCTTTTCCGGTCGCTTTAATGCCGGTCAGCATGCCAACTGCCTGAAAAGATTGGCCAGATTCAAAATCCCAATTTTAAATCCTCATCTAAGTCGAACATCATCATCATCTTTCCCTCCGTTATGTTTGCCGAATAAATGTCCCGAAATCGTGGCCGACATTCCTCTCCTTCTCCTCCTCCTCCGTTGGGGGTTGTGGTCGAGGTGATAGCGCCGTGGTTGACCGCACCCTCCCCCCTTTCTGCCCTCTGCTAGTCCCGTTTCCTCCCCCTTGATTTGCATATTTCTCCGCATTCACCGTGTGGGCGGCTATGACTTGGGTTCTCGGGCGGGACGCACCTTTTCCTCACGTTTCCGTGATCGGCTCAGCGTAAAACTCGATGGGTCATGGGATTTGATGGTTTTTTTTTTGAGGAATTCGGGACTTTGCTTCAGAAAAACAAAAAAAAATGAATGTAATTCAGTTATCTCCTCTCTCTCTCTCTCTCTCTCTCTCTCTCTCTCTCTCTCTCTCTCTGGGCGCTCTCTCGCTCTCTCCCTACCTCGCCCTCTCACGTTCTCTCTCTGTCTCGATATTCCAAGCATTGGTCTAACCTAGGGCAGGTCATGATGCAGATGCGGTCGCCTAGCTCCCCTCACTCGCCCCCCACCTGGCCCACTCCAGGTGGATACCTACCAGCCCCCATCCTTTCATAAACTTACCTGGCTGGGGGGTTCCCGTGATCATCAAGACGGGACCCCTATGGCGAGGCTTGGCCATTGCACTTCTCGGTCGGGCTGACCTGTAAGGCAGCTCCGAGTTGGGGTTCGCCTACAGCTAAATTTTTGCGTCAGGGGCTGCGTTCGCGCGGCCCTGAAAACAACTGCGAATAAGTCCCTGACTCTTTCATTTTCTCCTCTTAGATTTTTGTAATTGCTGAATTACCTAAATTTAATTTCAGAAAACTACGTTCGTATGCGGATATTTTCAAGACTACCATAATCTTCACTCCAAAAATGGATGCTCATCACTATGAAGGTTCGTTTAATACGGATTTTTCTGCCTATGTCATTGACCCCATTTCCTAAACCCATCTGCTTCGAACACATGTTCCGCTCGTCAGTCATACAATTCCAAAAAAGAGGTCTAGAGCACCGGGAAGTTGTTCCTCCTTGATTTTTCTACCCTCTCTCCCTTCCCCTCTCTCTCTCACGCTCTCACTCTCTGCTTGCCCTAACGTGCCGATTTTTTTCACCCTTTCCCCCCAGCTCTTGCTCCTCTTTTTGCAGTCCAAAAGCCGGTAGGGGCCCAGGTCTCACTTTCCATCCACTGATCCCCAGCTGTCCCACCTGCCCTAGTCGACTTGCAAAGTCGAGATATGGATCTGGAACATCTATCGATCGATATTTCACAGTTAGACCCCAAAAAAGTCGGCCTAGCTGCCGCTATTTTAATTATCGTCTACATCGTTGCGAAACACCCACTAATGGTCATGATTTTGCTGCTACTATTTTTCTATTGCTACGAGAATCAAGACCAAGTCTTTGATTTTATAAGAAGTTTGATTCCGGAACCGGAAGGTGGAAGTGGAAAAATTGGTTCCGGAAAACCAGAGGAAGCCAAAGAAAAACCAAGATCCAAACTACCGGAAAAATTTAGCTTTAAAGACGTTTTCGGTCGGGATTTTGAACCTCCGAAAGATCCAATTCTCCCGGAAACTGCAGCTGACAAACCGGAAAAGCCCAGTTTAGATTTGAAAAACTCAACTCTAGCTGAAGCTTACTTACATGGGGTTAACAAGCCGGAGCCCGAGTCCCCGACTTCGAAAACTCGACCCCAACCTAGATCTCGATCAAGCTCAAGGCCAAGGGTCTCGAGACAAAACTCGAAGGAACAGTCAAATGGCCTGAATGGCCAAAACGGCAGAAAGAAGTCCCAAAAAGAGATCTTGGCCGAAATTGAGGCCGAAGAGGAGCGGAGGAAGAAGTACGAAAAGCTACTCCTTACGATGCAAGTCCCGCAGATGACCGATTTATTTGAGGAGATGATCTCAATGAATCCAGAAGAAGCCGCAGCAATGACGGGCAGCCTTAATGCTTAGAATTCAGAATAGCGTAGAAGAGCTTTATTTAGCTATTTTCTAGAAGTTTCTAGGTCTAATTTACGTGCTAGACATTCCACAAAAAGCTTCTGAAGCTAGAATATTCCATTTTTTTAAATTTGATGCTAGCTACCTATTCGCTGTCTGGGCCTATAGCCAGTTTTATTCTATTTAAAGCATTAAAAAAATGTCTAATTGAAAGCTATCATCCTGATCTCATCATTAATTTCCTTAATCTTTGGTCTTGCCATTAATGCGTCATGATCCAGCATTTAAAACCACGAGGTAAGGAATGCAAAAATTCAAGAAGCACATGGCCAGAAAAACTGCGCATACCTAAAATTAAGCCTAAGCCTAAGCCCAAGCTTAAGCCTAAGCTTAAGCCCCAGGCTAACCCCAGCCCAACCCTAAGCCAATATATACATGTTTTTTTCAGGATTCCCGCAAGTGCGCCCGGTCCACCGCACCCGCAGCTACCACATCGTCCACCTGCTGTCCCCAAAACGCAGCGGCTCGTTCAATGTGGCGAAAGCACATGAGAGTAAGGATTTGCATATTTGGTTTCCAGGCCCGGGGAATTGCGTCAAAATTTTATGTCATAGTTTGGGGGTGGGTCTGATAGCAGGTTATCAGTTTCCCGCATAAGCCGGCGGCCGGCCAAATCTTTTGTTACGAGGCATGTCAGGCACGGATTTATGGGTTGTTATGGCTGCCGGTGTGGAATTTAGAGCTTATTCTTTATTACATTTACAAAGAACTGAAATCATCCTAAATATAGATCGATATAAAATCGTTAAAATAATTGAAAATTAAACGGACCAAACCCCGCAAAAATCGAAGAGTTACTTTGCGGATTTTCTGTAATTTTTGGTTTTGTTCTTTCTTGAAAAGATCAAGGTTAGAACGTTTTCATTTTTAGTGAGGCGTTATTTGTTATTGATGTCTTAAAAAGATAAGATTACCTAGAAACGAAGCCAGACCTCTAAGGTAGCCGACTTCATCCGATTTTTTATGTACAACGTGTACAGCACCTTATAATGTTTTTGTGTTATTTTTATGCGAAAATCACCTTTTTTTCACACGCTGAAATACCTTTAGCTCATACAGTAATAATATAAATTTCAAGCCTTATAACCGGATCCCGATCTCTGGTTCCCGAACAGCCTCTGCTTGCTGGCTGCCCTCTGCCTCTAGGTTCAGTTGGTTTGCACCACGAGTTCTGTTGGGCGCCGTTGTTTACAAGCTCTTCCACACCTACTCACTCACCCGCCGTGTTCTACTACGGCCGTTTGTCAATGCCGTTTTTTTTCTGCTGGAGAGCCGGAAATTTTTGGCATTTTCGCGGCGCTACGCCCACTCATACTCGGCGAAATAGCAATGTACAAAACTTTGCAAATTTGCAGCACTATTTGCATTTTAATTCTTTATTCGATCAGGATTTTCGAAACTCATATTTTTGTTTTAACACGACCGAAAAGCTCTCTATAATTTTAGAGGGCAAACTTTGGAAATTTTTTAAGAATTCCGAGACCCCTACGTTAACCCATTACGCGATGAAAAAAGCCCTAGCTCACCTCCCCTCTCTCTCTCTCTCTCTCTCTCACTCTCGCTCTCTCTCTCTCTCTCTCTCGTTTTCTCTATCTATATCTCTCCCGTTCTCTCTATCTCTCTAGCTCACTCTATCTAACAATTCATCAAGTACGAAGCAATGTCCTAAACCAAGTAACCAGCCATTTGCCAACCCACTCTCTCCTAGCCCAGATCTACCCCGGGGCTTCAAAGAGGCGTCGGGAAGTGTGAGTGAGTAAGTGAGATCTAGTAAAAACACACATCCCCCCTCGAAAGATTGAGGCCAACGGGCTGTGGGGAGGGCCAGCTGCTGCCACCGGCCCGCAACGGCCGGAATGAGGCCATTCCGCGTTCCTGCGCCCTCTTTTTGAAAAACGACCCCCTCGGACTGTCGGAGTGGAATGAGAAACGGGGTGGAATCTGGGCTTGACTTCGCACATATGTGTTGGCGAATAGTCGCATCTTCACGCTGCGGTGAGCACCCGCGTTTTGTGGTTTTTTGAGGCTTGGCTTAGGCTTAGGCTTAGGCTTAGGCTTAGGCTTAGGCTTAGGCTTAGGCTTAGGCTTAGGCTTAGGCTTAGGCTTAGGCTTAGGCTTAGGCTGAGGCTTGTTGGCGGACTACGAACTTTCTTCTAACACGTGCATGCCTTGTAAGTGGGCCAGATGTGTGACGAGCAGGGCCGTAGCGATCCCCGATTTTTGGGGGGGGGGGCAACTCCAAAAAAATTTTTTGGAAACGTACCAAAACTATCAAAGACAGCGCCGCAGGCGAAAATTTTTGAAAACTTAGGGCCATGACAGTAAAAACAGTCTTAAAAACAACTATAAAAAAGCGCCGCAGGCAAAAAAATTTTTGAGGAAAAAATCATAAGGGTCCCCCCTTATGAATTTTTCGGCCTTCGGCCGATTTTGGGGGGGAAGGGGGCAACTTGCCCCAGTTGCCCCCCTTCCTACGGGCCTGGTGACGAGTGTGTGGCCATGCGTCGATCAGACTTTTCCTTTACTGCTACTAGGCATTACTTTTGAATTAAATATTGCAAAAACTTTTGAAAGGATAGAATGAGACGACTTTCCTGACCAGTTCTTTCTCTGACTCATACCGACCCAAGTCCACGAAAAGCTTCTTAGCCAGAGTAAACAACCCTTCCCCGCCTGGCTAGTCGTTTTCGAGACGGTTTTTTATAGATTCTCAAAAACTGGGCGTGTTAGCGTTTCTGTGATTGTATATTTTTCTTAACTTCCGTTGATTTCTGATTATGACAGCCGCTCAAAATCACTTGTCCGCCAATCCATCACCGCGGGCTGGTTAGCCGCTGTTTGATGAGTAATCGCCCGCTTCCGGGAAGCTACTGCTTTACAATTCTTGCGTGATGTGGACCCATGTCCGAGGGGGGGGGGGGCCGGGGGCTGTTTTCAACGGTAGTTGCTAGAACCGATCGGGCGGATCATCGCGCCGGGCAAATTGGACGAGCGTGGTTTCGGAAACATAGAATGCGATTTGTTTCTACGTTTTTAGTTAGTTTTGCGCTTTGGGGAAAATTTTTCCATTTAGCGTGGATATACAATATTTTTTCTTGCTGATTCGATTTTCGTAAAGGAATGGAAAAAAATACTCAGTTTTTCATCGGCGAATTGCTGTAACTTTCCCTTTAATCGCAACTTTATCCTTAATTTAAATACGCAATCTTAAGCAATGTAAATAAAACTTCTAATGTACTTAAAACATGCTAATTTTTCTATTCTAGCTCGACCAAATTTCCTGGTTTTCCCGATTAACAAAAAAAACACCGTATGCATAACAAAATGGATTGAAAAACCTATTGTGAAAGCTGGAGGGGGACATCCATCCCCTACTTTTCACCATCCATCGGCAACTGCTGAATTTTGGGGGTCCCGGGGCGGCGGCGCTTCCCGGAGTGATCGCCTCATTCATAATTTTAGACTCCCTAGGGAACGGGGTGCCTTTTTGGGGTGCCGGAGCTTTTAGCGGCTCTTGGGTATACACATTTCACAGCATGCTTTTCAAACCGCTTCTATTTTTTGGTTTAGGTTCCCCGCCACCAAAAATCCTGCAATTTTGTTTTACAGGAAGCATCATTCATTTTCCTGCTTTCGACCCGTAGAATCGTTCAAAACTTGTAGTTTAGCGCTAAACGTTTGTATACGCTCAAAGCCCTTAGAAACCACCGTTTAGAGGTCCTAGGTTTTAACAGCAAAAATCTGGCACATGCGGGAATCGAGCCAGTGCCGCTCAATGAGCGGCGAACGCGCTAACCACTACACCATCTTGCCACGGCGTTGATTTTTGTTTCATATATTTCTTGCGATTTGTGTTGATAATGCGGTTCCTCAACCCGATCTTATTTATATTTCTTTTTATTAGGCAGAAAAAAGAAGATACAGGTTTTTAAATTCCATTTCTTTTCTTCAGGCCTTTATGTCTAAACAGACCCCCTAAATCTTTCAAGTTAATTAAGCAATCAGAATAAAAGTCGTGAAGAATGCCGCCATTCCTATTCTTCCGGGTTAGAAGGACTAAAAAGACCCGATAAGCCTCCAGGTTTATCTAAAAAAACTACCCGAAAAAGCTTATCGTCTCGGCCCACCCTGCCCCATTTCAATACAAACATCGTGAAACCGATGTCGGCCCGCCGGCCTGGGATGAGGGGCAGTAGATTCAGTGTGGTAGTGGTGGATGGTGGATGGTGAGAGCCGGGGCCCTTCCTCCCCCCTCGGCAAATACTACAAAAGAAATCTCTTCGGCACATCGCTTCGCGAGTCGATCGACCCCCCGCAGCCAGCATGAACGGCGCCTGCAATTTTTGAGTCGTAAACTGGTTCCATAACTTTACATTGACGCCTAGGACTCGTGATCGGTTCTTAGCGATGTTTTTTGAGGTCCAGATGGAGCTGGAGCTTGAGAATTGAGCTTTGGATGCTTGATTCGAGCGGATCTGTTGAATTATCCAAATTTTTGTCAAACATTTATTCTCGGGACTCCGCAAGGCCTTGAATCTGGGTGGAATTGCTAAAAATTCACTCCCACAGTCTTGGTCCAGCCCTTAAATGAGCTTCAGATGTTTTTATTCAGAATTCTCCACTGAGTGGCTTATCTATCTCGCTCCTTTTCACTCCCTCGCCTTTCTCTCTGTCTCTCTCGCCCTCTTTCCCTCGCTTCTCGCTTTCCCTCGCTCTATCTCTCTCCGACCGTTTCCATCTTCCACGCACGCACCTAGCGCAAGCCATGTGGATGCGTTCGCTTTGGTCCCCCACGCGCTCCCCACCTGGCCCACTCCCTATGGATACCTTCCCTCCCCCATCCCTTCATAAACTTACCTGGCTGGGGGGTTCCCGTGATCATCAAGACGGGACCCCTATGGCGAGGCTTGGCCATTGCACTTCTCGGCCGGGCTGACCTGTAAGGCAGCTCCGAGTTGGGGTTCGCCTACAGCTAAATTTTTGTGTGAGGGGCTGCGTTCGCGCGGCCCTGATAATGCCTGAACTCGACTGATATTTCCCTATTTTTGGCGTTCAAAACTCTTGTAGTCTCAAGATCCCCTCTCATAACTGAATATCCTCCCTCCCGAAAAATGCCGGATGTGTTGACCCTCCGTTGACTCAACCAAGGATGAATCCCCGATGTTTACAAGAATTTTGCTCGCCCAAATCGCGAAGCCTCTCAAAAATCGTCCGTTTTCCAGCCATGTTCGAGCCGTCGCCAAGTCACCACTCGGATAGTACGCACTCCAACTTCAAGATGAGCCCGTCGCGGTTTATTTCGAGGTAAGTGTACTCAGGCGTAAGCTTAGGCTTAGGCTTTGGCTTAGGCTTAGGTTCAGGCATGGGCTAAGGCGTTGGTTCGATTAATTCTACAATTTAAATAATCTTTTTTTTCCAGAGTTCGCGACGTCTTCGACAAGGCCTCCAACAAAATCCGGCAAAGCCCCTCCTACCACGGCTCCATCATGCACATCGAGCCACCTTCAGCCCAAAAGGTTGGTCCATTTCTCCGAAGGATTCATCGAATGTTGTCCTACTGTTTCCGTACTCTCTTTTTCATCTATTTCTTGGTTGCTCAAAATTTCGGGGCGAGGCACCCCGCCGAGGGCGAGATGTGTGTTGGAAATAAGAGGCAATTTCCGAGTGTCTTTTGAAAAGACGACGGGAGTCACCGTAGTGCTATTCCGAGACTTTCCTTTGCTCTACTCACTCGTGACAATTTGACACTTGGCCTGATGGATTTCTAATTATACTTCTAGTGCAGGCTTATTAGTTTTTAGGTTGGTTAGGTCTCCCTCTCTCTCATTCTCTTTCTCTCGCTCTCTCTCTCTCTCTCGCTCTCTCTCTCTCTATATCTTTCTTGACACAATACGAGCAACCCCAAAATCGCACGTTCCTTCCTAAATATTTCGCTCTCCATAAGCACTCCTGCTCAATCCCACGCATCACTGCTCGATTGCCATATTCCTTATAAACCCCTCATCCAATCCGGGCAGACGGACCCTTGTCCTAATGCAAAAAGCACTTCCTTATGTGGGCGGCATCATAAAATGGGCCACCCCCGAATTGGTCAGCCCCATCGTCCATTAGTCAGAATTGTTGTGGGCGACCAGACACAATTTATCGGATTTCTTTGTTTTTGCAAATCATGCCGAATGACACGGTTCATAGGATCGAATCGGAAGCTAGCACTAGGCTGAGGCTTAGGGTTAGGCTTAGACTTGGGCTTAGGCTTAGACCTAGGTTAGGCTTAGGCTTAGGCTTAGGCTTATGCTTTTTCTTGGGCTTTCTTAGGCTGAAGCTTAGGCTTGGGCCCAGGCTTAGGCTTTGGCTTGAATTTAGGCTTAGGTTTGGGCTTAGGCTTAGCTGTATGCTTCGCTTAGGCTTAGACGGAGGCTTAAGCTTGGACTTCGGTTCGCGAATTTTTGTGATTTCAAATCCTCTTTAAAATACTCGGATTGCTACCCAGACGAAGAGCAAAGGCCAGCCTAGTAGACCATAATTCATTTCTCTCACCCTTTTTCCCATTTCCGCCTTGCCAAACCATCGGCCACGGCTGCCCCGGATATGCTCCTCTTGCAAAAATAGGGCACACTTTTGGCAGTACGTAATTATAAAATAAATATTTTCCCATTTGGATTTTACCATCTTAAGCCATTTTTTTGCTCAATTTGTTGTTCCCAACAAATTGTTCTGGTTTTTTCGCAAACACGCTTTTTCCCAGCCCACACTTATCCTCTGCTCATCCTGGCCTTTAAGGGCCCGTTTTTTGTAAATAACAAACATGTGGACACAAAATTTGGTCTCATTTGCATCTTGCTGACAGAAATAAATAGAAACCGACCTAGAAAAAATTAAGAAAGTTAAGGGATACCTAAAATTATTCGTCTTTAGAAGGTTTTGAGGTTACGGCTCGGAAAAGTAGTATTTTGTTTATGTTTCAGGCTCTTCATTGCTTAAAATTCATTTAAAAAGATTGCCATGATTCTATGACAACGCCTTTATTTGATCTCCAAGGAATGTAGAGACCTATAAGTCGGTCGAATCCTGTAAAACATGCTAAAAATGGGGTAAATACTTACACGAGCTTCGGGCCCACCATACTTACCATCCCCCGGAAAACATTAGTCATTAGTGCCGCACCCATTTGTCCATTTGTTTGTTGGTACTTTTCTTGTTGCTCTCTCTATCTCTTTCCACCTTCCTACCTATAAGTATGTCATTTTGTGTGTGTGTGTGGGCCTTGAGGCGGGCCACTGCTTGGGTCCTGCCCCCCCATTACCCGTCACTTCCCCCCCCCCCCCCCCCCCCTCTGCCCCTCCTTCAAATATTTGCCGCGCGGATTCCCACCAATTTTTCTGTTTCTAGAAGCATCCGGGATCGAGGTGGGCCCCACCCCGGACGACTAGTCATTTCCCCCGGCTGTCTACCGGAGTTTGAGTGGGGGATTTACGGGTTTTCCAACATTACAGGGTTGAAGTATCTGGCTACAGTATATGGGCTAGCTATTAAATGCAAAAATTGCTTATGGGTCCATATAATTTTTCAAACGATAACACAAATATAAATTTCCTGAATATTGTCTTCGAAGCTATCAACATTTGCGATGTTTTTACTAGATCTTAGTAGTAATTGTGATGACTATGCCATTTAGCCTACTGTGAATTAATAGGATTACAAATTCATTGTTTAAAACTTTCCTTTATTTGATATCGGTTTCCCTTTTTGATGTTTTTAGTAGATCTTAGTTGTTAGGCGCAACTAGGCTAAATTGCCTCTTCGGTAACCTACTGGGCTGCTACTATTTTTATTTGAAGCATTTTATTTGCCTTTAAATTTGTAGAAGCTGGCTGGAATAAGTGTCGCCTATCTAGACACCTAGATTGCTTTTTCTTTTTGCCTATTGCGCATTTGGCCGCAAAAACGTAGGCTTTTCATAACTTTTGTTTTAACTGAATGACCAGATCTTCTGGCCCCGACAACGAGGTATCTTTTGGTATACTTGAAATGCCTCCACGATAACGCACAACGTTTTTACAATTTAAAAAATAAAGAGAAACGCTAGTGGCCTTTTGACGTTGGTACAGGGGGATATGCTCCCCCTCTCCCGTCACCCCGCTTGTCAGTGTGGTGTAGTGGGTTAGCGCCCCCAGTGTACCACCCACAAGGCCCGGGTTTGACCCCCGCCCGCGGGATACGAGTGCAATGATGTCTATTCACGTTAATCAGAAACCACTGTTGAGAAATTTCACAACCTGAGACACTCTTTTTTGGTATGTTTCAGTTAGCTTTTTTGCCGATATAAGAGGAATAGGTTCAAAATAACAATGTAAGTTTTTCATCGAAGTCCCGGTTCATTTTCTGGGGTTTGATGGCAGTTTTAAGTAGTTTTTAGGTAAAGAAAGTTAGTTTTTCAATGTTAAAGCAGTTATTATGCGATTTTGACTTTTTATCCTGTATTCCTGTAAACATCCGGAAAAAAAACAAAGACATTATTCATCCCTAGTATTTTTTCGTCTAACCTGATCGTCAAAATCATACGTCCCTTCCCCGGCTTCTCCCCAAAGCACAACATCCATCCGCCTATCGTCGTCATCTTCCAATACAATTCTACACCCCTCCTCCTTGCCCGTCCCATTGACATGTTGTCTCCGTGTTTGCCCGCGTTTTTCACGTTTCAACCGAAATTCACGTCGTTCGTGCCGATGCGAGGGCCCGTGTCTGAATCATTGTTGATTCGAGGCTCGTCTGCTATTTTTTTCGCTCGCCTTTTCTGACGACTGCTTCTTCCTCTCGATTTCTAGGCGCTGTTTTCTTGCCCGATTTTTCCGCTCGGCTTTTCCACCCTCCGCCCTCATCATCGTCCTCTTCCCCATCCTCAGGCTTCCTCACAGCTGTTTCTGAAGCGTTTTTTTGGGGAAGGGGTAACTCAAACACTACTGACATTTTTTCGCAGTCTTTCTCCCTCCCTCTGTATGTCTCTCTCTCTCTCTCTCTCTCTCTCTCTCTCTCTCTCGTCTTTTGAGGAATTTTGCGGCGACGGCATGCGAAGAGCTCGTGTACAATTTTTGTAGATTTTTTCGCAATTTTTCGCAAGGAATGGGTTGGGTTTTTCTCTGGTTTTTTCCAGGTTACTCTACTTATCTTTTTAGTTTTCTGTTTTCAATCTTAGGGTTTTGATTCAAGGCTAATGTCCATTAAGACGAAATTTGCGTAATTGCAAACACGCGGCCAGTTTTTTTAGTCAAAATGCCTCCGGAAGGTATTCTAGTCTGATTTTTGAGGATGCTATTGTGTTAATCCCAGCGAGAGAAAGGTTCACCCCGCGCCACCTTTAAAACCTTTAAAAACGGACAATTTGATGATAGACGCTTTTTTGTAGTTTTTCACCAACTGCCTTCCTTATACGGTTAATTCCGTGCGATTTGCAGGATTGATAACAATTTTCTATCACAAATCCTTTGTAAGATTCCAGAAAATCGTATCAAAAAAGTATCAGCAATCAAAAAACCCTCAACAACCCCCGATTTCCGCCCCCGCCCCAAGTTAGCCTAGCCCGTCAGCCTGACTCACACTCCCGCCTCTCGCTTCTGTTGACGTAACGTCGTCGTCTTCTCAGCTAAAATGAGGCTAAACGCCTCCGACTTTTGGCCCTTCCTACCTCAATCCTCCGCTGGCCCATATGTTTCCACTATCCCTGCTTCAAGCCCTTGCCCTTCATAAAATCGGCTCCCGGGAGGCGCCCTCCTGTGGGCTCTACCCGATAACGGAATGGCCCTAAAATTTCAGCACTACCCCATTCGCCAGTCTTTTTATTTCTTTTCGTTCGGATAACTTTAGTTCGGAGCTTAGGTTTTCGGCTTAGGTTGGGCTTAGGCTTAAGCCTAGGCTTAGACTTGGGTCTAGGCGTGGGCTTGGGCTTGGGCCAGGCTTAGGAACGGTTTACGCTACCTTGCGTCGGTTTGAATGAGACTAGGATTAAGCTTAGACTTAGGCCTAGGCTTAGAATTGGGCTTAGGCTTAGGCCTAGGCTTAGGCTTAGGCTTTGGTTTAGGCTGTGGCGTAGGCTTGAATTCTGATCTCCCTGAAGTGATTTTGTGGGCTTGAAACCAAAAACCGTCATCAGCTTCTCTAACCCTGTTTTCCATCCCAAACAGTACCCTGCAACAGTTGCAACACGTTTTTCGAGCCCTCTGCATCCCGGCGCTAGATGTGGCCAGGCGTGCAATGTGGGCCCTCCTGCCCGGCTGCCCCGCATCCTGGTGTCCTTCTATTTGCTCTTCGCGGCGTCTCAGTCAGGGGGGAAGAAGCCCTTTTTGAATGCCTCGTTGACCCCGGCCGACCGACCGACCGCATCCATACCGATCCATCCAGCCGCCACCTTTTCGAGTTTTCTGGAACTATTCAGCTTTTTGGCTATTACGGGCTTGGGATCTGAAACCTATGCGAAATTCGCTAACGCCTGCGTCATCATTAACCGATCTTGATCGGTGGCTTTTTTTGGGGAATTTTTGAGTTATTTAAAACAAAGATTTCGATGTTTTTCAATCTTTCTATCTCCGCCTGTCTTACTCTCGTGACATTGTGCCAGTTGTGTCGTTCGCTCAGGATTCCCCACGCACCCCCCACCTGGCCCACCCCCTGTGGATACCTTCCCTCCCCCATCCGTTCATAAACTTACCTGGCTGGGGGGTTCCCGTGATCATCAAGACGGGATCCCTATGGCGAGGCTTGGCCATTGCACTTCTCGGCCGGGCTGACCTGTAAGGCAGCTCCGAGTTGGGGTTCGCCTACAGCTAAATTTTTGCGTAAGGGGCTGCGTTCGCGCGGCCCTGAAAATCGTTGTTGAATCAACGCTTTTGCTCATGTAATTTCGTAGAGACAAATTTAACCTACCTTTGTTACAGTGTATGATCGACCGAGACGCCGAAACATCCCTCCGCTACCTGCGCGAGGTCATCCGGAATGGCAAAGCCGAAGTCATCCCCTCAGCTGCGCAAGCCGTCCTGAACAGTCTAGTGAATAGCAAGCACCGGAAAGACCCGGCTTTTCAAGTGAGCACGACTTCTAGAATGAAATCAGGTTCTTTTTAGGACGCGCTCATCAACCTCCTGAAATTTGTGGACGCTCAGCTCAGCGGGCAGTCTACCTCGAAAATTGATCAATTTGAAGGGATGCGAATGGTTGATGAGCTTCAGAAGGTAAGAGAGAGAGAGCTATCATTAATACTCGCTTTCAGGAACTCCTTGCCAGCCGATCCCGCGACCAAGCCGAAGAATCGATCTCATCGTATGAAGTGGAAGAACCTGACGAGGGAATCGGGAGCTCGATCTCAAACGCCAGCACTGGCCCGGATACTGAACTCGATGATCTCTTATGCCAATTGAATCTCAGGTAACGAGAAGGTAGACAGATTTTTTTGTATTTTTTTTTACAGAAAAGTCGCAAAATTCGAGCCAAAATTCCCGGAAATCGACGCCGATTCTGACGATGAAGGCGGGGTCTTGACGGAAGAGCGGAAGGAGGAAAGAGCGGAGAAGCATGGTCAGAAAGTGAGTATTTGTCCTGGCGGTGCATTTTAATGACTAGTTTCTTGCTCTATGCTCTTCAAAAAAGTATTTAAAGGTAACAAGACATAGCTCGAAGTATTTAAAGTTATCTAATCGTATCTGAAAGTATATAAAAATCCAAATGTTATCTGAATGCAGCTAAATAAGGTTTTGAAATGTGACAAAGGGTACCTAAAGGTATTTAAAACAGTAAGCCCCATTGCAGACTTGCGAAGAGGAGGTGGAGACGCTTGCCGATGGAACGGAAGTTAGAAGAAAGAAGACCCGGACGGTGAATATGTCACAAAGTAGTCGTCAGGTAACTTAACCTTAAGCAGATTCTTAAGAATTTGCATCTGGCGTACAGGGTCAATATTCAAATTTCTAGGTGGTGATCAGCACCCGTGGCGGCAACGGCCCGATGGTGTCGAGAAGATTTGCGGACGGCAAGAACTCGATGAACGACGATACAGACTTCGAGACCACCGACTTTTTCAGCTCCCCCTTGGCGAGGTAAGGTTTCTAGAGGATTCGCAAATCATCACCTTCAGGATGCGCCGGGATCGGGCCAACTTTTTGGGGCCCGAAGAACCCTCAATTGTCAATGACGGCGAGAAGAATGGGAGTGAGCCCGGACAATCGCAGAAGACGAGGACGGTGGAAGCCACTAGCGAGATTACACAGTAGGTTTATGCTTATTGTTAGGCTTGGACTTAGGCTTAGGTTAGGCTTAGGTTTAAGCGTAGGTTTTGGCTTAGGCGTGGGCTTCGGCTTAAGCTTAAGCTTAGGCTTAGGCTTAGGCTTACTTAGGCTTTGTTTAATCAAATCAGAACCTAAATGCCCAAATTCTAAATTCCTAACTTCTAACCATTCCAAAAGCATACCTGTCTTTTTTCAGAAGCGTTGCCCAGAAAACCCAGAAAAACGGCCGAACACTTGCTGAAAACGCCGCACACAAAATTGATACCACCGACTTGAAAGCGAAGCAGATCGATACCTTTAGGGTAAGTATGCTTTAATCTTCTACAAACTGCATAATCCTTTTAGGACAAACAACTAATCGACCGGAAAGGAGACGGAACTTATGAAGAAGCCACAATAGTCCGAGGAGGGCTGCCAGGAATTGAGAGAAATCCACATGACTCCCCCGTAAAGAAGCACGTCGTGGAATATATTCAGGTAAACATTTTGACGATGCTCTAAAAGTATAGGTTGTGCTTTGATGCTTCTTTGCGAAAAAGAGGCTTAGCAGCACGTTTTTTACCTAATTGCATCTGCTGCAAGGACTAACGACCCAAATGTGGTCTTTCCGGGACTAACGTAGGCGTAGGCGAGCATTTTTTAGCCAGGTCATCAGATTCTGAAATGATCTTGGTTTTTTGGGCATGAGCTAGGTATAAAAGCTCTGGCCTAAATCTCGAGCGTAGATTCAAAATTTTAGCGCATGAACTAGGTTTAAAAGTCTTGAGCGTAGGTTCAAAATTCCTGTGCTTTCAGCGTCATCAATTTTCAGCGCGCCCTCACTGAATTCCAAGTAGCCCTTTGAAAGTGTCTACGTTTTTCTGTTTTCACTGAATTTCAAAAAATCCCAAAAGGCGGTTTATAGACGTTCGACACGAAGAAGGACCCGAATGCCGACGAGTTTTTGAGGGGAACAACGCTGGCGACGTATGTGCGGTTGAACGACAGCTTACGGTGGGTTATTTTGATGTTTTTTTTGAAGATTAAAGGTATCGAAATTATGTGCAATACTCCATAAAGGCGCAAATAGCTACCTAACACGCCCCTCGTTTGTATAAAATATGCTGAAGTATTTTATTTTTTCAAATTATTGAGAAGCGGCTTTCGTTCATGTCATTAATCCCGAATAGACTTTACCATTTGAAGCTAATTCTATGAAAAATGTTTGAACTTGAAAACATCAACAAATCTGAGTTTTGAGGTTTGAGTGATTAAAGCGCTCTTAAAACGATTGTTGAACAGAAACCCCCGAAAACAACGCGTTATTCCATAGCATTTATGCGTTATCTGATACCACAGCCAACTTTCAAATACTTAGAACATCTCTGAACCTCCAAACAAATACTTTTGTTCACGATTTGTGCCACCCGGGGTTCCGCAATAAACAATTCGCGCTTCCGAGAAATATTGCCACCTGGCCGGTGGGGTGGCTGGAATAGCCACCGACAGCGCCATGAGGCTCATTAGTACACCACCCGGCCGCCATTTTATATGCATTTCCCGTGACAGAACAATTATTTTTCACGCTACGGATGATGCTACGGATATTTGGGGTGATACGGAAGTAAGGATTAGCTTGGAAATTGCAAATTTTGATTTACAAAGACTTAGATGGGTTAGGCTTAGGCTTGGACTTAAGCTTGGCCCTGGGCTTTGGCTTCGGCTTACACCTACGCTTAGGTTTAGGCTTATGTTAGGTTTAGGCTTAGGGAACATTAGGCTTTGGTCTAGGCTTAGGCTTCGATCTAGGCTTAGGTTAGGCTTAGGGTTAAACTTAAGTCAAAAATTTCCGATGAGATCACCCTCCAAATATAGAAATTTTTGACGTACCTCCCCTCTTCTCAAAGAATTTTTACGCGCAAGTAGCAGCAAAAAAGCGAGGCAAACTGCAGCCCGGTGTCAGGTCCATTTTAACTCATCGCCCGAAAAGATCGAGACCTCCGATAATAAACCGGGCAGTTTTCAGGCTACACGAGGAGCAGTTTCGGAAGAAGCTGACCTTCGAGTTCTCGACGTCGGGTGAGTTGGTTTTTTGATGAATTGTTGCTCGATATTGGGACGGAGAAATGGTACGATGACGGTGTTTCGCCATGCTAATGGCCTTGGCATTTTGGGTGTTGGGATGCGAAAATGCAGACTTTGAAGCCTCGGTTACCACAAGCTTTTCCCAAAAGTTTAATACCTTTTCCTGCCTTCGCTGGCCCTTGAAAAACGCTTACGACTCTAGAAACTTATTTAAATTATAAGTAAACCTAACCTAAGCTTCAAAAAGCAGCCCTCTCCTTCCCCGGCGCGTCAATTTATGATCCATTACGAGGTTGAAATGGTGGCTGGGGGGGGAAGGAAGAGCACGAGATGGGTTAGAAAGACCTTGAAGCCGCCCGTGATTCTGTCCGTCCCTTTGGGTTCCTTATCACCCCCTCACTTTTCCGCCCGTTTCGCGTGCGGGCGCGGGTTTCGAGAGCCCGCGACTACGAGAAGCTTTTTTCTAGCTTTGCGGCTTTTTGGATTTTAACCTAAGAAGCGTAATTCCATTTTTAAAGTGACTAGGATGGTAGAATCTAGAGATCTGAATATCACTAAAATCGCTTCTGGCAAGAACTCGAACACGCACCACTCTTTGTCACCACCCGTTTAAAAAGTCGTGTTCAAGGCTGAAATAAATCGAGTTTTGAGCATGAAACCTCAAGCTTCAAACTCATTCTCTCTGTATCGAAGCCAGCTTGGTGCTTAGCTGATTTGAAAAAAGCATTACTTTAGCTGTCAAGCTTCCTCTAAAAATCGTCGCATCTCGAACCTCAAGCTTTAAGCCTCGAGCTCAAAACTCATTCTCTCCTGATCATAAAGCCAGCGCGATGGCTTAACGCATTTTTCGTAAAGGGTTAGTTTAGCTGACTTTATCCCTTTAAAAAGTCGTGTTCAAGTCTCGGGTATACGGCATTGAGCATAAATCTCAAGCTCAAAACTCATTCTCCCCGTATCATGCCAAAACCGAGGTGATGGCTGCCACCGTTGCCCCCGATGCCATGCGTGTATTCATCGGCTCTGCTCCCCGTTCGCCCTTTTGTCAGAACCCCCTCGTCTCGCCCCCCGATCGGTCCGTCATTTATTTCGGCAGCAGCAACAGCAGCCATTTCACGCCCAACACTCTCGACCCCCGTCCCCCTCGCCTCGCCTATTGCCTGCTATGGAACACACGCGGTGCAAAAGGGGCCAGAACCGATATTATTGACCACAATCCAGCCGATCGGGGCGCATACACCGGCCTGGGACTCACATAACAAGAAATTGTTAGACGGGCCCTTTTTGGTCACCACTTCCTTCCGGGACCTAGATTTTTGCAAATTTTGTAGTTTTTATGGTCTACAAGACTGACAACCATTTTTTCAAAAAACTTCAAATCTGAAGTAAAAAAGTTTAAGAGTTTAGTTTAAAAAAGTTTTCAGTATAGTTAAATGTGTTTAGTTCTGCAGAATACATCAAATTCGCCGAAAAATCGGAAATTCTCAACCCTAGAAAGCTGAATTTTTGCATTCGTAGCTCCCCTTGAAAAGCGCAGAATCATAAAATTTCACATTTTTTGTTAATTTTAAAGATTAGTTCAGGTATTTTATCTGTAATACTTCTCGAATTTCCAAAAATAAAAAGATATGAAATATTGAATTTGCCGCTATATCGATATTTTTGTTTTTTTTGGTAAGTGCGCGAATCCCGCAAAACTCCTATTTTTCTGGATTTTTAAAACCATCTATAGTTTTAATGGAGCATTTTATCAAAAAGAAGGCATTCAGGAACGACGCGCTGTTTTTGGGAATTTCGGCCTTCCATTACTGCTTTCATCTAGCAAACGTGCTTTTCTGATCATCTACTGGCTTCTTGGTGGTCATTTTCACTTCACAGCGACTTTAAGACTTTTCCAGCCAGGAGATTTTTAGATTCTTTGCTTTCCCATGCAAAATCATCCCTCACTGACACGCCACCCAGTGATTTTCGGCAATTTTCGACAATTCTCGGGGACAACCCAGCGGCATCTCACCCTTTTGTTGAGAATATCCAGTCACGCCATTTTCGTCTTCATTTTTGGCCGCGATTTTGATCTCCCCCAGAAAAACCCTTGGAACCCAGGGCGCAACATTCGAGCCTCGAGCCTCGAGCCTAATTCGCGTGGCCTCCAATTTCGAACGGTTGTAGAGGATGCTAAATAGAGTCTAGTCTTGGCGTAACGAGAGCAGGAGATCTTTGA
>CATQJA010000263.1:0-11779 GCA_958295435.1 Mesorhabditis spiculigera
CAGGGATGGTCCGCCCCGCAGTCCGATGCGCTAGCCAGTACACCAGAGATATTTCATGGTGATAATAGCTAAAAAATGTTGTAGAAAACCTTGCCAAAGGATAGCAACGTAGTTCGCAACTTTCTAGAGGTGTTTTGCTGTCTATGCGCCTCTTTTTCAGCCAAAACAGTGTCCCAAAACCCCGAATCGCCCAGAACTTGGCCGCCTTCTATCCAATCCAGCTCAAATTTTTACCATCGATGCGTATCACCAAGTCCTTGATTTCAGGAAATTTTTAGTTGAAAACATTGCTAAATGAAAAAGTTATAGCCAATAAACTGGTTTCTTCAAACGCGAGAGGGGGTTTTGGGGGCGCTTACGCGAGGGAAAGCGTCGATGGTAGCGCCGCGGCGGTCCGTCACCCCGACGGACGCCGGCCCATCTTTCTCCAGCCCTTTAAGTCTGACGGTTTTGCTAGAGAGTGAGAGGTAGAGAGAGAAACTTCTACCACTTGTAACCCGACTTCTCGGAAAAACTGCACTGCAAAAACTTGACGTTTTGCAAACCGACCTCCCCGGTAAACAAGTAAAAAAACGTACAGTGACCTGACCCGACCTCCGGCAAACGTCTTGATGATCAGCCCCCGTCCTCGGATTTGCACTTTTTCACCACAACCGGCCACTCCACTCAAAATGAAACGAATTTTACAAATTGCCCTTTTATTACTGTCCAGCACCGACATCAGCCTGAGACTCAGCGCGCAGTTTCCAATTCACGCAAATGCGCAGGCTAAAAACGGAAAGATGTTTTCAATCATCCTTTGTAAAAGATGTTCCGGTGAACTTAGTCTGGCAAAACACACACGCCTTGGCTACACCTCGATTGGAACATTTGACTTTACACCCCAATCGTAGAACAGCGGCAAAATAACGGCTACGCGCTGTCCTTTGATCCCCTGGGACGGCGGAGACGTTCCTGATCTAGCAACGTAAGATTTCACGTTCGCCGATATACGTATTCTGTAGCAAATGTGCTTGACAAAACGAGGCACCCCGGAAATTCCCTTTCATGCGGGAGTAGTCTCACAGAAATAAAATAACATTTGTAGAAAGTGTTTTGTGTTCTAGGAAAAACGGGCTGGGTCTTGGTGGGACCGGTGGCTCGGACGAGTGGAGTTTGGTGGAAAGCGATAGTCCCTAAATCCTCAAAATCTCATCTCTGGGTTGTTCCAAGGACCCTCAGCTTGTAGTAGTAGCGAAGATTCCAAGATCTATTGCATTCCGGCATTTTGGCATGTGTCCATTTTCCGCTTTGTTAGCGGAAAATGTCTATAAAGCAACGCCTTCAGGTACAAAGTACTCTTCCGGAAATACCCCAAAGCTTCTTGAACTTCATCGTCAAAACCGCACGACTTTTTACCTTGATACCGCCACCCACCGCTTGACGCCGCGTTTCCTGATTCTTCAATTTTCCTGAGCATCTGTACATCCGGCGGGCGAACGCGGATCACACCCCGAACGCTAAAATCGCTAATCCGATCATCAATTTACCGGGGGCCAGATTCAGCCTACGCCGGAGGCGCTAATACCGCGTTTTTACGGAGGTACCGTAGGGGGCTCAGGCAATTAATCGGGCAGATGCACTTTTTGCCGGTGTCCCGGGATCAACTACTGTCACCTGGCTTACCGGGCGGAGCTGAGTAATGGCTGATGAACTTGGGCGTTCGTTTGCGCTACAGTAGTCATTTCCGTTACCTACTGGTAGTGAACACACTAAAAGAGGTTGCAAGAGCTCTAAGGCGTTCAGGTATACAACAAGGTGCGAGAAACACTAATTGCCACACACAGCTTGCATATAATTATCCTTAACAAAAATATTTACACTGAATCTACGATCCTCGCAAGCCTTGTAGTGAAATCAGGGTCACCAACCCACCTCAAACCATTAATGCCCGAAAGCAAAAAAGCGAATTTCAGCTCTCCGGCTCATCGATTACTACAGCTACAGTAACCCTCATCAACTCCATTTTTCCGTCGACTCGGAACACGCGACCCGGCATCTACACTACAGGCCCGGCGAGCAATACGCGGTGGGATCTCCCAGGGGCCCTAATTAAGGCACCGTAAAAAGCAGCTCGTACGCGTGGGGCTTCCCTGCCACGATGCCGCGCAAAACGGCGAAAAAATACCCACGCACTTTACGATCCTGTGCTTTTTAGTAGGGGAAAGGGGATCGGGATTGAACTCTTGGTTGCGTGAGATTCTTGTTTGGAAGGTGCAAATTGGGAGTGGAACACTAGTCGTTTGACCCTGGTAATCATCTCCAGTTTACAGATTTTATAAGAAGAACCACTCCGGCCTTTGACTAAATTTTACTATCCGGTAGTAGACGTCATAGGAAATGTGAAGTGACGAGCAACTGAACGGTAAACTGCGAAACGACCAAGACATCCGGCTGAAACTCGACTACGAATTCGAAACATACTCTCTCAAACAAATCTGCATGTCAAAACTACAAAAGTCTCAGCCGCCGGTGCCTAAGCACCAGCCAAGCAACTGCCAGTTTTCTAGAGCCGCCAATTAGGGCATAAGAAAAAGTTTGCTCCTCGGATTTCAATGAAAAACATCGAAAAAACACCGGGGTTCGAAATGTAAAAAATTTGCCGTCCCAGCGTGCCAATTAAATCTAGTCCAGTTTTGTAGCCGGCTGGAACCCCCAAAACTGACCCCGGCAAAAAAAGGAGGAAAAATTATACCACGACCCTCGAAAAACCCGCCGGATACAATGGCTAGGTGAAAAAATCTGGTCGCTTCGAACTTCGAGCGAGCGGAGAAATAGAACTAAGGCTACGGTAGCTGCCACGAAGGCCATTCCTTCATGTTTTTCTCGTGATAAAAGACCTCAGGTTACTGTATTAATCGCGTTGAACAGGTGGTTGTGGAAATTGACCAAAAATTTGCACCTGTCAATTTGTCACTCAGGAAAGGCAATTGCGGGCAGGCAAACCGTCTACCGTAAATGTATATTTTTCTTTCCTGGCTTTTCATTTCTTGCTAGGTAGGGAAAAAGCTGCAAAACAAGAAGCTAACCAAACGGCGGGGATAGCGTTTGGTTCCTGGAGCAAGAAAAAAAATGTTTCAAGACCGAAGCTATCTGAGGAATCCTTGGGAGTGTAGGCCACTAAGAAGGAACATTGGAAACTATGGCCTACCGCGGCCAGCTTTTACGAAATACAATAGAACAAACTGATGCTGAAAGCTAAACGAATCTTTACAAACGATTTGCACGGCCCGGAAAGTTTAGCCGGTTAGGCGACCGTACGCGGCGCTCCTATGCACCGATTCAAGCGCGCACCTACAGCCCTCTGCTATTCTCCTTTGCTTGCTTCAAATTTTTCAAAGCTTTCTTCAAAGTTTCATTGTTGCGTTACTAGCTGTTGGTTTATTGTATTGTTTATATAGTATCTATATTTTTCTGTTTAGATATTATTTTATGACGATAAAAAGCGCCCGCCGTTTTCGAGCCTTGGCAACCCAGTTCGCATTATTGTGTTTTCCAGGCATTTCTTGTTGTTTTCGCATACTTTTTTCTATTCCCAACCTTCTGGGAACAAATTCCATGACAATGCGCGTATTTTCCAGGGCACCCCCGCAAATCCTCCATTCAATGGGCACCATCTTGGCAGCGACCCAAAGCAAATGACGAAAAACGCCCGGCGGCACAAAAATAATTCCGCAAATGGCGGGGTGCCAAGAACATGAATGGCCCCGCAGGAAGAACGTAAACAAGTTTGGAACGGAGTGGCGGACGTAGCTAAATAAATTCTTGCGCGGGACCAGGATTGAATCATTAGCCGGTGATCGCAAGCGATTGTTGTCAACCAGATTTATGTTTGAAGGCTGTGAGAAAATTTCCTATGCGTTGTTGAGTCAGGGGTCTTTGTTAAGCCGAATATCAAAATAGGTTATTATGGGGCTTATAATGATTGCGTTTGTATGTTCGGACTTGAAAAGATCAGAAAATGATCGTCTTAGTTGTTTCATAGGCACTAAGAAAATATTTTTTGGGTTCTTCTGGAGTCGAGAGAGGATGATCTTTTACGCTACACTCTAGATAACGCGCATATTGTGAAAGGACTGTTCCCCGGGGCCGGATATGCCCATCACCTTGCCCCAGACCCGGATATCGCGAAAAAGTGTAAATCCGCCCTAGCGTCGAAGTAGGTGATCTCAAATCGCCTCCAAATTAAAGGCTTTGAACTTATCGTCGTTTCCATGACGCGATTCAGGAAAATTCAATGAAGCTCGCTTAAGCGTCCAAAGAATTTCGTTGATTTTTAGAATTATTCCAGATCCAAAATAACTTCCGCATAGAAGCGGATGTCCCTGAATTACGGTAGCTTCCCGGGAACTATTCCTCTTCTTTCGGGGAAATTCCTCGTGACGCAATACTCAGGAAAAACGTGTAACCGCATAGCCTTAATTGCTAGTCGCTCGGTCATTTGGACCTAAATTTGGGATGGGAAAAGGGGCCTCCTAAAAATCAGTTACCAACCCAGTTGGTTTTCCAAGGGGGCCGTGTGATCGTAATATGAAGTATAAGTGCGTGTTCGAAGTACTAATGTCAATCTCGTAAGTTTTGACGTTTTCACTATGCCACAGTTAGGGTGTCGTTAGAAAGGGCTGATGGAAAGAAGTTTCAAATGGGCTGCCAAGCTGTGGATGAGGAAAATTACTATATTTAATGTGGCCACGAGGGTCTTTCAAGGTGTCCAAAATGAAGCTTGCCCTACAGTGTTGATCGCCCCCAAGCCCCTGAATAAACCCCAACATCATAATAGCGGCGCTGCCATGTACGAGCATGCCAAGTTCCGGCTTCACGGCTAAAGGGTGGAAGCGTTTCCGGCATTCCTAATTTAGTTTTTTGCGCACTAAGCGTGTCGTGCAAATCCGCTGGATCGGTGCCAAAGCACCTGACCGGTGGAATGCTCTCAAAGATTAACCATGTGAGCATGGTCGTGGGTCGAAAACCGCCCTTAATCCCTTGTTTTGCGGGCTTAGAAAATTGGATCAAAAAAGGCCTGCGATGCTCCAATGAAAAAAGGGGATGGAAATAGCTGGGAAGTGCGAAATTTGATGAAATAAATTCGCGCGGGGGTGTGATTGTTGAGATTTCTAGGTTTGTGCACATGCAGATCCTACAAAAATGCCCGCGAAATGAAAGCCAAAAATTGGTGGCGATCATTTTTGTAAACTCACCTTTCCAAAATAATTTTTTTCGAAACGAAAAGTGATTTGTCAAGAATCAGTTACTCGAAAAAGTGATTTTCGCAAATATAATTTTCGGAAATGTGTGCGTAAATCCAAAAATCTTCTAGTTTTCGGGCTCCGCAAAAAGTCATGTTCCTTCGCAACTGTACAAAGCGTGCCCACCCTCGTTTCCGCTTTCTTTTTAACCGCACGGAAATTGTTGGAATCTCTGCCCTCGGTCACAATATGGGGGCGCAAATGGGGGTGTTTTTTGCGACCAATTTTGAATACGACCTTGCCGAGGAGCACTCCTCGGAAATTGGACGCCCCCGTTTTAATAAGCTATGGGAAATGTTGAACGTGTTTTTGTGCGAGGATTTGGACCGAATTGCACTATAGCGAATTCGAAAATGCTGATTTTGATAATTAAAAATGGTTTTTTGAAAATAGTCGTAAGTTGGCTAAATATAGGCAAGATAAAACTGTTTAATCCGGTGCATAACGTTCTCAAGGAACTCTGGGCTCTAGTTTTTTGCGGTATAAGTTCACTACTTGTTGGATCCACTGGTGACCAGAAAAAATATAGCTTGTTTTTCACCGGTTTCCAAAAGTCCAATGGGATACAATGCCGAGCGTCCCGGGCCGTTGCTGGTACCGCCAGAAAAATCCCCGATTTTTTCCGTGAGTGGGACTACGGCAAAGTGCAGAAGTGTAGGGTGATTTGGGTAGTGTCGGAAAATCAGGGGAGTCCCAGCAGGATTTTTTTCCATCGTAGTACCGTAAATTTCTCTAGGCAGCGAATATCTGTTTTTTCGCAAACAAAAATTTCATAGTAGCGTAGTTCATGTGGCAGGCGTTAAGAAAGGAAAACGCTCTTTGATTTCACAAGCCGACATTTAAAATTCTTGGAGCACTCAAGAGATTACCAGAAATCCTTATTTTCATCACTTGTACAAAACCCGTACTGGAACCTTCTAAGGATTTCAACGGATTACCGTAGTTCGTGTCCAGCTACGTGGTGTAGATAAAGGGCGGCATCAGAAGTGGCCAGGGGATATTTGAGGAAAGGCCAGCGTTTGGAAACAAGGGTTCCGCGGTCGAAACACTAACCACCGGGAAATAATAAATATATTTGTTATATTCTCTCAAAGGGCACCCGGGTTGCCTAATTGCGGGCGAAAAAGTTCGGCGCCATTTGTAGCCAGGTGTTCTCTGAGCGGAGGGTACTGTAGAGGTGAAAAAGGGCTGGTGAAAAACCTCTCCAGTGCTAAAAGATGTCAGAAAGTGGGTGCGCTCCGCCCAAACCGATTCCAAAAAAAATCGTCAAGAAATTAATTGAGTTTACCGGAGAAAACTGGAACCGAAAAACTGAAGGCCGGATTTACAGCGAGAATTTTCACTTTAGCCCGTTCCAGAGCTTTTCCAGCGTTTTATAAAACGCCGAAAACGCCCGAAAATTCCTTAAATCGGCATGCTGTAGCCACTAATGACTACCCAACCGTCGACCAGCCGGCCTGCCAGGTAGGTGATTACCCCTCAGGTCAGCCGCCTCGTATGCCACCTACAGCATGGCTACGGTAGCCACCCGGCTCTCTCTCGCACTCGCTGTCTCCCATCGCCAATCAACTCTCGAGGTCGTCAGGACAAGAAGTTCATACCCAACTCATTGGTACGACCGAAATGAAGGGCGATCTCTCAGAAAAGCGTGGTGATCAGTAAGTCGGCTGCGTGTGTGAGGAATCGTGATTCTAGGTATCCTAGCCTGATCAAAACCCGTGCGAAATACCGGGAAAGCCGACGGAGGTTGGGAATATAAATTGTTGTGGGCCAGGGATAAGGTGCAACTGGACTGGGGAATCTGCACTGGAATGCATGCTTTGGTGCAGGCTCCCAAAAGCAGATGGATTTGAGATTCGTGTATAGCAGATTGAAATAGTAACACCGATCAAGCGTCTGAGCGCGACGTCTGCCAAAACTGGTCAATTCAGACTCGATTCCAGACAGAATCTTGGACCTTATTTTTGAATGCACTATCCCTTTAGGTGGACAAAAAGAATAACGGAACCTATAAGAAGACATTTTTAGTGACAAGCATGATCGCTCCTACTTATATACACGACTATTCACATCTCCACACTGCAAGTTTTTGCACGTCTTCCCTACTGTGTTCCTAGACGGCCAATTAGCCCGATTTTCCAGACAAAGAAAGTGCCCGCAAAAAAATTCTGCAGCTGAAAATTAACCGCGGGAAACGTTCCCCACTTCTCCCAAGACCCAAATTATTTTTTGCGTCACGCAGATTCACACCAAAACACTCGCTCGCCGATAATAACCTTGGTGTTTCCACGTAGCTTGACCAGCAAAAAACCACGCAGATGCCTAGACGGAACCCAAATATTGAACTTCAGACCCAAAATCCCAGGGGAGCGGCACAAATTCCGCTTGACGTCGTGTGTTTTTTGAGGAGTCGCGCGAACCAAATATCTATTTAATTATGTCGTACTACGTCAGGCCCACAAAAACCCAGGATGACCACATTTTGTGGCAAATTGCGTTTTTTGCGAAAACACAAGGTAGCGGCTTATTATTATTATTTTCGGTCCTTCAGTGTACAAATGACGCCGCTTGGAAGCGACAATGCGCACCATGCTTTCGCTCGTTACAAAATACCATAAAACCAAAAAAAATCTGGACTGGAAAAACCAAACGAAGTCCTTTGCGCTTTCCAAATTCAAAATTTTCTACAGGATTTGTATCATTAAAATTTGCTTCCAATAACATGCCCTCTACAAAGCTACAGAGAACAACCGCAATTCGAGGAACTGGCGCAAGCGCGTGACGTCATTTTTTTTTGGAAAAAAAGAGAGCTTCTGGTTAGATAAAAAATGAATTACAATCGAATCCTACGTGCAAACTGAGAAAAAAATGCATCATAATCCACCTGGTCTTTTCAAAAGCCCGGCACAAATGGCGTTCCAAATGGCCTCGCAAGTGACGCTGCAAATTCGATGGCTGCGAGGGCTCCAAAGTTCTACCAATTTTTGACGCTATCAAGCTAAAATTTTCTTACAATTTGGGGTGCTTGATTAGCAGGGCGTAAAACAGCCCCGCCAAAAGGCTACTACCGTAATCCTCACATAGGGTCAATCCGTCACTTTGGGAGCACAGATTAGGCAGTTTTGTGAATCGGTCCTTGAATAGAAACGCCAATTAGATTGCCGTAGCTTTTTGGATCATAGGGGGTGTAACCTTGCCATTGTTGCGACCGGGAACATATTAAGTAGAGCCAAAAAAAACGCCGGTTCAGGAAGGTGGGTGCGCTTCCCGGAACTCGTCAAAAATGCTATTCTCACCTGATTTTCAGGGCCGCGCGAACGCAGCCCCCCACTCAAAAATTTAGCTGTAGGCGAACCCCAACTCGGAGCTGCCTTACAGGTCAGCCCGGCCGAGAAGTGCAATGGCCAAGCCTCGCCATAGGGGTCCCGTCTTGATGATCACGGGAACCCCCCAGCCAGGTAAGTTTATGAACGGATCGGGCAAGAAATGTATCCATAGGGAGTGGGCCAGGTCGGGGCGGGTTGGGCCGAGCTCATGCAAGTTTGCGCGGGAAGGTTCGGCATCTGCCGCTCGTTGGAGGTCACGGCAACTTTTTTGGAGTTGGCTTCCTGACTAGTCCCCCGCCTGGCCCACCCCCTGTGGATACCTTCCCTCCCCCATCCGTTCATAAACTTACCTGGCTGGGGGGTTCCCGTGATCATCAAGACGGGACCCCTATGGCGAGGCTTGGCCATTGCACTTCTCGGCCGGGCTGACCTGTAAGGCAGCTCCGAGTTGGGGTTCGCCTCCAGCTAAATTTTTGCGTCGTGGGTTGCGTTCGCGCGGCCCTGAAAATTTTAAATGAATCCGCTTTTCTAGTGCCAGCGGACCCGCAACGAACCACCAAAGCACGAACATTAGGTTGTGAATAGCTCCCATCTGAATCGGAAACTTGTTAGCGCCCAATTAGGCTGACCTTTTTTTTGTTTCTATGATTTTGAACTTGCTCGCGCTTTTCCCGGGCAGAAAGGGTCGGGCTAATTAGAAAACCGAAAACGGCCAACTTGGCGCTTTCTCGGGCTCGGCCGCGTACATTGAGTTTTGTCTAGTTGGTGACAAGTTCTAAGGGTCGGCAAAAATCATTGGTACAATTTGCCTACGATTTCCGGGCTCGCGCCGACTAATGCGGACATTTTTCGAGTATAACGACACCGGAAAACGAACGCTTTTGCGAGGTGTTCTCAGGTGCGCCCGCCATCACATGGTGGATTAGGGTATTTATGGAATGGGTGAGTAAGCACCGCGGTTTTTGGAGGGTGTATAGTGTGATGCAGGATTGTATGAGGAAATTCACGGATGGGGCCGAATCACAAAAAAAGTTTGCGGTTCAGCCGATCGTTTTAAGATGCTTATTTAAATGGTAGGTCGAACGCTAACGCTTGACAGTTCGTTAAATAATCGCTGAATCGTATGATTGCTGCTCGAAGATTAGGCTTTTAGCTATTTCACCACCCTAACTATAAGTTTAGGCTAAAATTAGCTGCAGCTCCATAGAAAAAACCAAGGCAAAGCTGCTGGCAATTCGTAGTTCGTTAATTGAGGTTCAAAAGCAAACCATGCGAGCTTGCAAAAACGTTTTTTCTACTCTAGAGGAACCGCCGTTATTTGATTGACGCTCCCCTCCGTTTCTTCTTTTTTAGAGCAAAGACCAATTGATTTAGGTGCCCCGTTGTCGGGTTAGTGCTTTGCTCCCCTCGAAAAGCACCTACTTCCCCTAGAAAAATGCAAAAATCATCTTCTTTCTCCTCACTGAAAACCTAGCATTTTTAAAGAATCTTAGAAAGGAAAGGGAAGCGCGCACATTTGGGAAATTGAAGAAAAATTCGGTTTCTCCAATTGGGGAAACTACTCTAGGAGCTGCAAATCTCAAAAGAAAAACGAAACGTACTGTCAGTATATTAAGAACAATTAGACGAAGGATTGCTTGGAAGAGGTGGACTCCCTAGCGATCCGCTACTGGCACTCAACTATTGACAGCAATCCCGTTGTAGTCACAGCTATACAAAACATTCTTTTGGCAAGCGCCCAAAAATCCACGTGGTTTTCGTTTCCTGGGCATGTTTTCCATAGTGTCACTAAAAACGACCACAGCGAACGATTAGTGCAGATTCTCGGCATGTCGTTTTTGTAAATATCAATGCGTAATTCGGGCCCGGGATTGAGACACGATATTGAAATTTTGACATTTGCTCTATCGAAATTTTCAGAGCCATGGAGTCGTTAGGATTTCAGAAGTAAGTATTACGAGGATGATTTCAAGGCATTTGCGTATCGAAAATCACTATCGTCAGGTAATGACTACGACGGTGTGAGTAAAATGCCAAGACGGGGTATCGAAATGAAAAAATAACTTTCTACTTGAAGAAACCAGAAAATTTTTTGTACCCTTTTAGTGGAGTGGAAGCGAAGAAGCATTCGATAGGGATGTTTTTGTACCCTTTAAAGCTCGTCATGAAAATTAACGTTTTCGACATTTTTTATTGAAAATTGTTAGTGGTTATGTGTACATTTCCCCTCATCCATGTTTTTCAGGCCTAACCAAATGACCAGAAACAAAATCATGATCCTACTTTTCTTCAACAATCCCGGGTTCCACGGATTACAGTAGTCCGCCGGCTACGATTGGCAACCAGCCACAGTACTGAACCCGGCACGGATCCAAAGACCTTCTACCGTATACCAGGCGTATTCTGATCTGGACGTAAATCCCAATGGGTGAGAGGCGGGCCAAATCTGTGACTTGATAGCGCCGAAAATGGCGGATGGCTAATCCTGGGTACCACAAGCTGTACCGGGGTTGCAAACCTGGAGCCGCTCTCTGGGGACTGACGCGGCATTCCGTTGCAGGATAGCAATTTCAAAGTTGTCTAGTATAAAATACGAATGAAAAATAGAAGGGAAATGTTTAGAACTAAAAATCTGATAAATCTACGTTTTCTGCCATATGTCAAAAATATCGCCCTCAAAATGGATCCGGTTCGAAAAAATGATACTCTATGCAACCGTTAACTGACAAATTACCAAAAAATCACTAAGTTCGGAAAATGTACAAGTCTCACAGCTTCACAAGATCCTAAAACCTCTCCTGCGCTATTTTATACAGTTAACCAGCGCCCAAAACCCGCTTCGCGGGCCTTGGGCGCTGGAATGCTGTCTTTCCATGAGAAATTCGACTTTCCGATAGCTCGGGTACTTGGGACCCTCCCACCTCCCGACCACATACGCGCGTGCAATTCGCAAGAATGAGGAAATTTGTTTTTTTTCGCATTATGCAAATTAGTCCTCAGGTATCCCCAAAAATGAATAAAACCGGCTTTAACTTTGTAAACTTGTATTTTATCTGGATTCTGAAAGCGCCATCGGAAAGAGGAGGGTCGATTCCCCCGGGTGACGGAGAATTAAGGCGTTTTGGACACGGGAGGGCCCTCAAATCGGGCCTCGAAAGTGACATCCAC
>CATQJA010000264.1:0-22510 GCA_958295435.1 Mesorhabditis spiculigera
CTCCCCCACTTTTTTACCTCGATGATGCCCTCCCCTGAACTATTGGTCTCATTTTCCGGTTCGTTGACGCGGTAATTTTAAACCTTTCTTTTCCCCCATGAAGAGTTCCGGCAGTGTCGGCTCGCCTTTTGTTATACACCCCTACTCTCCCAAGTTCGTGACATTTTCATTGTATTTGTGCTGCTGAAATACAGGAGAAAATGGCTGGTTTAAAATGCCAGGTCATGCATCGCAGAAGCATCTGACAAGCGCGAGCTTTGTAGATTTTCCGCTCTTTTTAGGCCCGAAGCGTTGTAATTGAGGGTGTTGTGCGGGGTACAGATAATACTTTTGGATTCACCGGCGGGTGATAAGGGTCCCCGGTTATGTGGGGGTTATTCTTTATTTGTTATGAAGTTTTTTTTGAGCGGATGATGGAAGATGAGTTCGGCCTTTCCCTCCATCGATCTGCAGGGTACCGTTGTCGGCTCCCACATCTCCGAACTGATGTGATATGCAGAAGTACAGGTACCTCTGAGGTACCAAGTATAACTGTAATTTATAATGCTAAAGCAATATGTGAAATGTCGAAGTATATCGATAGAAATAGCCAAGAGGTTGATTATAAGAAGGTTATAATCTTTTCGGTCGTTTGCTCTCTAAAAGCTAAGTGCACCACTGTTTTTTTCAGGGTAGAGTCGTCCCTCCTAGCCCCTCTTCATCTCATTATGTACAGTCTTGCCGGTCGGCTTCAACATGGTAGGATATAAATATCGCCGAACGAAGGCATGATGCGATCTCCTAGGTGGTGTTGAACGTCCCGGAGCAAATCATCCAAACAGCAATCAATGACAGCTTCCACTCGACACATGGCATCGTTCTAGGCCCTAGCGGGCTCAACATCATCTGGTAGCCCATTCTTATTATCATCAAACCTTCTAAATTTTCCTTTCCAGGTCGATCCTTGTCGCTTCACAGAGTATTGGGGCGCTAATCGGTTGCGTGCTGGTCATCCCGCTGGACCGCCACTTTGGTAGGGTTTAAGTGGAAAACCTAAATGTGTTTAATGCGTTAGATACCTTCCAACGTGTATATTACAGCTATGAAACAATAACTTAGGTGCAAAGTCAAGCCTGCTTGCCGCCGCTTCGATTTGCCTGATGATCGGCTCGCTGTCGATGGCCGTTGCGCAGTGGCTTACCTTTCCCATAGCCCTGCTGTTTGGTTAGTTTTTTATCTTTGTTGTTTATGAATTACAATCTATTCTTCTCCATGCTAGACCCTTGTTGCGTAAATAAATTAAATTAAATATAAATTTTCAGGGAGAATTTTGAGCGGAATCCACACAGGTCTCGTCTGCGCCTTCGTCCCGCTGTTCATCCAAGAGGTCGTCCCAAAGAAAATCAAGGTCAGTTCAAACATTTTCATTTTTGAAGAATTTTTGTTGCTAGGGCTCCCTTTCGTGTTCGATTCACATCGGGGTCTGCGTGGGTACCGCACTGGCTGCCCTGCTTTCCCTACCTTTTATGCTCGGCTCCGCCAACACTTGGGGGCTTCTCCTGCTATTTCCGGCGGTTTTTGGTTGGTCGTTGGAAGATGTTTAAGGCTATTTCTATTTTCAGGAGTGGCCGCGCTAACCTCGTCGTTCTTTGTGCCTGACACTCCTAATCGGCTACTCCAGCAAGGGGCTTACACCCAGGCGGCGCATTCGATTAGGTTCGGCAAGAACTTGAGGAATAAATAAAGAAAATCGTAATTCAGAAAATCCCTGCTGTCTTAAAAATTAATTAAACGTCATCCTATAACGAAATCTAAACTATTTTTATAACATCGTTTTCTCATATAGAAAAATATATAGAAAATTCATGAAGAATGGCCAAAGTACTTAAACACTAACAAATTTTCAGAAAATCAAAATTTTGATGAATTGTTGATAGTCAGAAACATTTTATATATCAGCGGAAAAATAAAAATTACCAAGAAAGTCCAGGTTCTACTACGATATTGACGTGGACGATGTGGAAGATGCCATCAAAGAATATTGGAAATTGGTCCCCGAAACACCGCAACAGGTTATTTTGTGTTTTCTGCCTTTTTATTGCACGTCTTCTATCCCAAAAGCGCACGTTTCAGATCCCGGTCAGCACCGCGCTTGGGAACCCAGCAATCGCACGCGGTATTCTCCTCGGCGGCATCGTGAGTGCGACTCAGATCTTTTCGGGGAGTATGGCGACCGTCTCGTATTCGACAACGTAAGTCAAGACGTAGAACGAAAGGGCTATAAACATCGATTCAGAATGTTTACATCGGTCTCCTTCTTCGAGGGGCTGATCCCGTTCCTACCCGCCCTCGGCAGCATTATTTCCATCATATTAACGCTACCCTCATTGCAATTGGTAGGTATTAAATAGATCACTAATCGCGTCTTTCCTTTCAGGTCGAGTCCTATGGACGTCGACCGCTTCTTCTAAAAACGCTGGCGCTTTGCTTGATCTCAGACGTGCTATTTCTCATCTTCTCGTTGCTTGCTGTAAATCCAGGTAAATTATTCAGAAAAATGGGTTTCTTTCCATTTACCGATATTCCAAAATATAGTAACCTCTTTTATAGATTATTTTTTAAGATATTCTACGGTTGATTCTTATATCTTTATTTTAGAAGACTGGTGGGCGTCATGGCTTTTCGGGCTTACTTTTCTGCTATATGGTGTTGGGTATAACTTGGGCACCGGCCCAGTCGCCTATTTTCTGGCGGCCGAATTGGTGGGTTCTGAGCAAAATCGTTCGAAACCAACCAGAAGCTTAAGCCTCTGCTAAGCTTAACCCTAAGTTTCACTTCAAAAATTTCCAGGTTCCCCCCGAGGCGGCGACAGCTTCACTTGGCGTCGCTGTAGCCGTGAATTGGGCCAGTTCTTCATTGACAACTTTTCTATTCTACCCCCTAAATCAATCCATCGGTGGCTGGAGCTATATTCTCTTCATTATACCGAGGTACTTTATCGGTAATATGGGGCAATGAACCTAAAACCTTTTAGCGCCATCTTCCTCGTAATACTATGGCGATTTCTACCGGAAACTCGGCAGCAGTATGCGCAGAGACCCACGGAAAATGCTTCTTTTTGTGAAGTAAGTCCCAGTCTATGAATGAAAAACACAAAAACGCATCGAATCTTGAACTCGAAAATTGGCTTAGGTTTTTGATATTCAAGCGCCTTAACCTTTTTTGGTCCGAGTACACCTATGAACATTTGCACCTCTCACTTTTTCCTACAAATTCAAGGCCAAGACCGGTATTAGAGATTTACGAGTCTTTTCAGATTGCTCCGATGCCATACGGGACATTCGAGGAAGGGCTTTTGGCCGAGCAACTTACAAAATTTTAAATGTTCAGGCCTAGAAATAAAACAATTTTGCAGCTGGCACCCTTGTCGGCAATAAAAAACAGCTAGCACGGTTTCCACTTCGCAAGTGAAGTTTACCAACATTAAGTCCCAGAATGAGCCCAAAAGGGGTTTTAGTTTTCGCGGTCCAGGATTTTCATTGTGGTTGTTAACTTTTGAACTGTTTGGTCCTTTTTTGCTGAATCTATGGCTGGTAATAAATGCGATCGTTAGTGACAGATTTATTCGAGAACCTAACCCCAGAATGGAGCTGTTAGGTGAAATATCCGCAAAATACGAAATATGGAAATAGCGGCGTAAAATCGGTCGATAGACTTAAAAAAATTCCTACGCTTTATTGACTCTTCGCCAGATCTGCAATTACGTCTTCAATATCCTTAAAATAAGCCTTGATTGTCGTGGTACCATCGTGCAGTTTGATACCGTGCCGGTCGTAGTAGCTGGAAAGGAATAAATGTAAGAAAGGTCCGGAACTCCAAGGAAGTTGAGTGAAACTGCCAAAATTTTTCGAAATCTCGCTATTTTTTCGGGATTTTTGCAACGCCATTAGAATGAGCTTCGAAAAAATGTACCCCCCAGTCTTACATCCAGCTAAAATTAATGTAAAAAAATACCTTTGGGGCACTTGCGCAATCAAACGATACCCCTTCTTTCTCAATAATTCTTGGTTCGCCAGCGATGAGGCCTCGGAAATGAGTCCTTGAACTCCGTCCGCCTAAAGCCGTAGCTTTTTAGCTACTTTTGCATATCTGTATTTTATCAAATCCTGCGAAGCCACCAAAATCACCTTCAAACTTGGAAAATCGAGCCCATGGTGCGCCAGCCGATTGGCTATTCCCTTTCGCTGGAGTTCCGGCACGACGAATGTAATTTCACGCCTAAAAACCGCCTGAACTTTGTGTTATGAAAAAAATTACCGTATCAATTTGTTGATGTGCGGCAGCTGTGCAAAGGATTCTTTCTTTAAATAGTCGAGCATTCCGGCTAATAAATGACGAGGTTAATTGGGAGTATAGCTGTAATTTACTTACCGAGGCCCAGGACTCCTGGGTGCAGTTTCATCCCGTCGAGCTGCAGCTCCGGATCATCACGCCGGCCAAGGGAGAACAGTCGAAATCCAACTAGCTAAAACCATTTTTTTTCTCAGGCACTTTAAACTCTCAACTTCTTGGCTATCCTGCTCGATCAATTTGTACGAGAAGCGATGCTTCAAGGCATTCGCTCCAATCAGTTCAAAAAGGGGCCGAGCCTCTTTTCCGATTTTCCATGCCTAGAAATGTCCCCATGGACATAACCTTTTTTGATTTCGTTTCATTTAGCCATTTTTCCAAATTCCATAGCCTAAACAGACAATAAAAATTTTCCAAGACGGCCTAAATGAAAACAATCCTCTCCCAGAGAGCTCACTTTCAAAGAAAGGGTCAGAAATCCCAGAAATATTTCCCATACAGACCTTGAGATGCGGCTCGATGGCCGAGAACCCCTCCAAACACATATCCACAATTTGGGGAAGGTCTGCAGGGGTGGCCTGTACGAATTCGACGCGGCCAGCATCTAGTAAACACCAAAAATAGTGCCTTTATTTCTAAACGAACCCAGGGCCCGTTGACTTGAGAAGAGACGCGTTGCTAAAATCCGAAAAAAAAACCGTTTTCACTCTTCTAAAAACAAACCAATTCGATAGTAATGCATCGGGCAGAAGCAATTGACCCTTTCGGGGTTATGATAAAGACCCCCAAATGGCCGCTATCACTCGCCAGCTTGAGGTGAGAACGGGGGTAAACATGCGCACTGTCAACCCCCAAGAAAAACGTACTTCCCCGTTTCGGGAGCTGATATGAAGTTTATTACCCGTGCGAATAAGTGAAGCTCAAAGAACCCGACAATAATCGGCAGTGCAAAAATGGAAACAATCATGCCAATGGTATTTCAATTATTAATGGGAATGTAGGAGTTATTAATGGATAAAGCCTAAAAGTTAAAGAACAAGTTCCGTAGTAGTACGGTACAATGAGATTAACGTGGCGGTAGACATTTCTCGACCTCGCGTTGCTCCTGTGACTTCCGCTTCCGCACAGCGGAGAGGAGATCATTCTAAAATACGTAGTTCTCATCATACCTTCATCATCAAATACCTGTGATCCACCCGGTCGAGCCAAGAAACGAGAACCAGCGGCAGCCAGAAAGCTTTGCCCGGCGGTAGGTGGCTTGTCCACTTCCCTCTTTTTCAATTTTGCGGCCGCTTCTTCCGCTGCCTTTTCCTTTTTCCTAATGCTATATAACCCTAAAAGCCAGATAACACAAACTCTTTTCGCCAATCAATCCGCGTGCGCGCCTCTCGTGTTCTTCCACCTTTTTTCGCTCCGTGTATCTGTTAATACGAAATATGTTTTTCAGAAAGCCATGCTACCCGAGGACAGCGTCATGATTTAGCGCTTCTCGTACACCTCGCTTCAAGAGGAAAGCCATCACGCCGTCTTCGGTCTGAAAGCACACTTTTTCCCTATTTTTCAGGGCGCACCTTCGCAGCCTTTTCTTCTTCCTCCCTCTTTCGATCGCGCCGGGCCTTCGTATGCTTGACCAAATAAGGAATCTGATATTTCCCATCAAAAAGCTCGGCTGAGTCCGCAGGGCGTGCCGATCGTTCGCATTTTTCCGGCACGATAGTAGGATCACTAAAAGTGGAATTCAAAAAAGTAGCTAGGACACACAAAAACGCTTCGTCCGAATTCGTTAAATACCTCGTTGCCGCTTCATGAACCAGGGCGGCTCGTTGATCGTCCGTCAGTGTCGGGAGGCTCTAAATTGCAAATAATCTTCAAAAAAGCCTGAAACAACCTCCTCATCCTCGGGCACATCTGCATCAGCCGGTTCCTTCTTCCGTGCGCCGCTTTCGGCCGAAACGAGTCTAAATAAAGGGTAGGGTATCTTTTCGGATATACTGGTCGAAGCGGTCGGAACGTTGGTTGAAAGCCAGCTTCTCTTCCCTCTTCGCCTTCTTCTTTTCAGCCCTGCCCGTTCGTTCTTCCTTGTCGTCACATAGCGTGAACAGATCGCGAATATCAGTGGTGCTCAATTCCCTGTAAAAGGGCATATCCGCTTAAAATTCAAAAACTCACAATCTTTGCTGTGCTTTCTTTGTGAGCACCCGTTGGGCTAAGTATTCCTTGAACAATTGCCTGAAAAAACTAATAAGACATTTGGAACGCTGCACCTGTGATAAATCTTTTCCTCAATCGTTCCATACGTAATGAGCCGATAAATCGTAACGTCTCGGCGCTGTCCAATTCTCCAGGCCCTTTCGCGGGCCTGGGAATCGGTCGAAGGGTTCCAGCAGGGGTCGAAAATTAGCACCTAATTAATTTTAGCGTTTAAAAATTCGCCGTGCCTTGTTGGCCGATGTGAGATTTAGGCCGAGACCTCCGACGCGTGTTGTCAGGACGAAGACGAAAATCGATTCGTCCTGAAGGTTTCATCCAATAGAATAAAACCAAAATTTACCTGCGAATATTTTGATACGATACCATCGCGAGCCGAGATTGGCGTACTTCCATCCATTCTCAAGTAGGTGTGCCTGAAAGAGAAAAGCGGTAATATACGTGACAAACGCAAAATACCCATCACGCAAGAGCATCGCCTCGATGACGTCGAGCATCACCCTGCTTTGCGAGAAGAGGAGAACCTGACAAATAAAGTAAACTTCTCCAACCGTATCCTGCGTACCTTATTGCTGCCCTGCTTTTTCCACAGTGCCAACAGTCGCCTCGTCACTTCCAACTTTCCGCTCAACGAGGGATGACCAAACGCCTTGGAGGCTGTGGATTCCCGCAAAGGTTCTGGCGCCTATGAACGAAATTTTAACGAATTCAAACTGTAACGCACCGGCAAACGCATTCCCAATAAGATGCGGATGGTTGCACAACTTTCGAAGAATCGTAATCCCGGCAAAGGGTAGAAAGGTGTTCTTGGCTTCAATCATCCTGCAAAGCGCGACAATTTTCCCATCAAATTACAATACCTTTGGCAGGCGCGGCTGTGCAAAAATTCCACATATAGGACCCGCTGCTCTGTCGTCAGTTCACAAAACAGGACCTAAATCGCAGAAAACTAAATAGGTGTTGAAACATCGCACACCTGTTCCTGTTTGTTCGGCAGGTTCAGCTCGCGTTCGACGCCGGCCTTTGTACGGCGTAGTAAATACGGACCGATAGCATTTCTGAAACAGAATAATTTTTAGAAATCATCCCAGTCTACCTCAAAATATGGGCACACCTCACTGCGGTCTCCTTCATCATAGGCGAAGCGTTGGCTGAAATTTACGTTCCGAAAACGTAGAATTTTTACCGAAACCACCACGCGTAATCGGAATAGCAATGTCCTTCATAAACGGATCCATTGAGCCGAGCCGACCCGGATATGCGCAATCGACGAGACTCCATAGTTCCTTCAAGTTGTTCTGTAGTGGCGTGCCGGTCAGCAAGAGGCGATGAGGCGTAGCCAGAACTTTCAGGGCTTTAGTTAGCTAAATTATTATTTATTGAAGTCTTTTAAAAGTGTAAACCCTCAATTCGGGATTTTTGATGATGTGAGCCTCGTCCAAAACCAATGATCGCCACTCCTTTTTCGACAAAATTGGACTGTAAGCCATGAAGGTCGTGTAGGGCACGATGACAAACAGGCCGTCCCTAAATGAAAAAAAATCATTAGTGAAAAGCGTCTATACACCTTCTTGGCTCGAAACGCTTCGCCAACGAAGCCAGCTTTCCCTTGAAAGAACCGCTGCTGTGGAAGATCTGTGTAAAATGGTAAATAAGATTCTTTTCGACCCACGATCGTACGCGCCAGTGGGAGATATTTGTGACAATATTTGGTCCATTGAACGATGATCGATGCCGGGCAGAGGATCAACGTCGAGCCGAACCCGTGCGAACTGCGAGTTATTTTCATGTAATTTCAACACATACCCCATTCGATTTCTGTTCGAGTCGTAAAGAGCTTTCAGAAAAGCCAACGTCTAAAAACATCATTGCGAAATTCTATTACCCAAACCTGAATTGTTTTCCCTAAGCCCATCTCATCGGCCAAAATTCCACCCACCCGCTCCCGGTACAATTTTAGCAGCCACTGGACGCCGATCTTTTGAAATCTAATCGGAAAACTATTGCTTATAGAAAGAGCCTACGGATAAAGTGTATCCCAAACGGTCCGGCTTAGCCGAAAATCATGCCCAAGGTCCTTGAAGACTTCTTCTTCACCGTCCCCCTCAATCCGCGCCAACTCCAGCTCGGCTTGATGACGCCTGAATTCCACTTATACGTACAAACTTTGAACAAACTTAAGCCGTCTCGCAAAAGCCTTATCATCGCCATCATCGAAGTACTTCTCCTTGATCTTTCTTTTCTGCTTGATGCCTTTCACGTCGAGCTCCTTCTTTCCAGCCTCATCCAGCTCCTTTTCCATCTAATTTTTATTTAGTAAAATTTATCATCCTCTGACCTCCTCAATCTCTTCCTGGCTAGCGTCTGCTTCTTCAAGCACGTCCTCTCCTTCCTCTTCCTCCTCATCGAGCTCCCCATCTTCCAGCTCGTCCTCCGTGGCGTCGTCCCCGTCTAGCTCGCCACCATTTTCGTGCTTGTCTTCATCCATTCTGCTAGGGAATGGAGAATAAAAGACAGCTCTATCCAGCCATTCGTAAAAGGAGAACAAAAGTGCATATGTTTCGAAACATGGCCTAATCGGTTAGCGGGGGCTATGGGGCGACCCCACTACCATCGCGCCGGCCTGTGAAGTGCGGGTCATTTGAATCTTACTTTAAGCTCTCGGTAACTATGGCAATGCTTTAGAGGGTTTAATGTCTTTAAGAAGCCAAAAATTCCAATTCCGTTCCAAGATACAATTTTTTCTCGCATTCGCTTAGTGGTTTGCCCCTAATCTTAGCTTGAATCTCAGATATTTCACGTGTAACAGACCACCATTTCAGTGCAAATATGGATATTGGCCATATGGCACAGCAAGTTTGCCGCGAAATATCACGAGAGGTTTCTCACGATTTGAGAAATCGTTGGAAGAGCGATGAGAACATGGTGGGCCAATATCGATAGCACCCAACAATCATGATGCTTTCAGCGACCGAGCAGCTCGAACGAGAGGCGACCCTGGAAAAATGGTGACAACACCGCTTTAAACAGCAGCTATTTGCTTCCACAGCACTTGAGGACTCGCAGAACTCTAGGCGAAGGTAAAAAATATCGTTGAAAACATTACCCGATTTCAGTTCGGCCTCGCTCACTCAGCGAATCTCCCGTGAAGCATCGAGGATCCGTAACTAAAAACGTTCGCCAAATAGCAAAACCACCTGCAAACTGCCCAAACCATCACCGCAAAAATCGGTGACAGCCAGTCGATTTTTTTGAACTAAAATATGAGGCTTCGCCCAGCCGCCCTACAGGAGTATTGACGGTGAGCCTAATAGCCAAGAAAACTTACGGAGCTTTAGCCAAAGTCGCAGCTGAAGAAACAGCGGAAAGACGATTGGTCGATTGACTTCTTGAACGGAGCTGATTTGGCCTTTGAAAGGGACCAGCCAACTGAGCACCAATCGGCCTCCTCCATGGCGTCTCATTCGGTAATTTTCGTGTTCAACGAGTGCATAATGCTTCAGCCTGAAAAGCCCGATCTCAATAAGACGCCCGAATCGGAACCTTTCGATTACAGCAATTTCTACACGCCAATGGCACGCATTCCATTGTAAGTTTTGAAAAGTTGTAAAGTTGTTGTGACCTACTTGGAAAGCGAGAAACCCACTTTCTAGAGACGATTCCTTCAAAACAACCGTCGCCACTCCGTCATGCTTCAATCGAACGGCCGACGCAACGCTAAATATGTCGCTTGAAGAGAAAGAAGGCGACCTGACATCCATCTTCGATCGGTAGGCGTTCTCCAGCTCGAAATTGCAACTACTCGATTTCAGCCTAAACAAAAGTACCGAAAAACTTTTGGAGCGTTTCAATCAAAGCACGGGAGAAGTCAAAAATCTGCAACCTTCCCAATGGTGCGTTACAATACTATGTACAACTAAAAACTTTAGGAGCCCTGCGGAGGCCATGTGGAAGTCGCCGAAAAAAGCCTTTTCCACGATTCCCTTTGATTCTGAAAACAGGTACAAGGAAGAATCCCTGAATTATTCTCTTCTTTCAGGCAATCATTACCTGCTTCCATCAAATTCGAATTGGAGTCCAGCTTTCGCAGCAAATTCGACAAGGTATTTTTGACCACTAGTCAATTATTATATTTTTGCAGACGGTCTACTCGACGAGTTTCCATTCGGAAATGGATCGCAGCATCGTGGAAAAGACTGAACAACAAACTTCCACGGTAGACTCCTTGATTTTCTACAAATTTCCGCTTTAGTCTGATATGCTACTGGGCGTCAACAAGCAACTCGATGCTTCGGCTTCGCTTGGCGCTATGGAGAAGAACTTAGAGAGCTTAGCTGGTGGCTTGTCGAGAATAGAGAAAGAACGAAAAAGTATCGCTAATTTGGCTACATTATTTTGGGTTTAGAGCGTCTCCAAAAACAAAGCGATGATCGTGAATTCCGGCGACGTATGACCAAAATCCTTGAGGAAGAATTGAAGAAGACGAATGACGCGTTTATTCGACTCCTCAATCGCGAAATTATTGCACAGGCTGTCCAGGAATCAAAGCTGTACGTCTTCCCGCTCGCTTTATCGCAAATTTTAGCAAAAAGAAGGGGCGTTCCGATGCCGTGTGGAAAATGGTGATGAAGAACGTAGTAAATTTACGCAAGAGGGTCGAGGTGCTGGCCGAGGACTGCTTGAAGCTCGTCCAACGAGAGAAGCTGAGAAAAATTTCCCCGGTAAATGGGTTTCGTTAGTGTAAATTCTCGACTTTAGAGTGAATATGAAGCTGGATTGGCCAATATTCGCCGAGATTTAGCCGTGATACGCATGGAGGCCTTTCAACTGCCTGAGGAGCTGTCAAAGTAAGAAGTTGCTTTTCGAAGCAAATTTTTTCCAGACATTTGCCTTGGAAGAACACAAGCTTCAACAAAACACATGAAGACATTTCACCTACTGCTGCTATGCTGAAAGCCATCATTGGCGATGTCATCAAGAAGCCCCGAATACCTGACCGGTCCTATCAGTGGGATGAGATGAGCAACAGATCCTTCTATGGTTTGTGGCTTATTCGAAGGTTTATGTTTGGGTGTTTAGAAGACATCAAGGACGATGCCCGGTCTTTTATCGAACGGGTCGGAAATCAGTCTTTTGTGAGCCCGCATCGTGGCCCAGTCAAGGGCCGCCCCAATTCGCTACAAGGTGATTATTTTTACAAAATAAAAAAATTACTGAGACTTTAGACTCACTTCGGCAAGAACTCGATGAAAAGCGCAAAATAGCGGCTACTATCAATGACGATATCTCACAAAAGTCTGCTCTCTTTCCCCCAAAATACGTTTCTTTCAGGACCCTTGTTTCGCTGCAAAAACAGATCGACGCCCACGAGGCCTATATCAGCGGGTCAAAGCCTCTACTAGAAATGCTGGCCAAGAGTAGGAGTTTTTGAACTTTGAGCTATCCTCGATTACTTAGATAGCACTCCGTTGAAGCCAATCGTGTTGGCAGAGAAATCAATTCAGGCGCAAACACCTACCATTTCTACGAAGGTATTCAGAGTTGATCTTTCATTGAATCCGGACTTTTAGCGATCGACCCACGATGAAAATGACGGTTTTTCTCCATTTTCCCCTAAACGCTCCACTCCGGTGGCGGTCTCTAATGCACAGCTCAGTTCTACACCAACTAGCAGCAGGCATCACAGCAGTATGACGATCTTCTGTTTTCATCTTTGTTTTTAGGTTTCCGTCCAGATCCAGTGCCTAAGCTGGATTTCAGTTTTTTGAACGAAGAGTCGGCGAAATCGAGCATGAGTCAGCATCAAATTTTCAAGAACATTACGGTACCTTGGGAAACGGCCAGTACGGATGAAGAGGTACATGTTGTTGTTACTCCTTCTAACCTTCAATAACTAGGCTCAACAAGTTTCTGAACGGTATAGCGACCCAGACTCCCAGCCGCCTTCATCGGAGCTTCATAGCGTATCGACAACAGAGTTGGCCACTGCTAAAGGTAGACTTAAGATTCCGGTCACCAATGCTCACTAGATTTTCACGAGCCGGTAGAATTGAAGCCTGCTGAAGACGTGCAAGGTTTACCAGCGACTTTTGGTAAGCCTTTACAAATCATCTATTGTCCTTTTTTAGGCGATTCGGGCGCGGCTTCACAAAGCAATTCGGAAGCACATACGGATGGGATCGATGATCTGACCGAAAATATGCAGAAGTTTAGTCTTAGCGATCGATCTTTCGCAGAAGTTGTTCCGGTAGTTTAATTTTGTCGTTTTTAAAAAAGAACCAGGGTTGAAAAGCCGCTTCGCGACTTTTCAACCCTGGCCCCGTCAAGCCCCCATAATATCCTTCACTTTGCATACTTGTCTACGATTCTCCATTTTGATGCGAATAATGAAAAATGTCACTCTCTCGCTTATTATATAGGTCCCGCGACTTCCGGCCTATGCAAATTAGTTCCTACCAAAGAGGGTTCCCGATTTTACAACAAAAAAACATAATTTTAATGTCGAAAACTACGAATTTTGTAAAATCTGATATACGTGCAGTCATCTCGTGGCCATTACGCACCTAATGACGTATCATACGTAGCCTTAGACCTCCCGAACCCCCCCCCCCTTTACCCCCCTACTTAGGGGGGTTGGAGGGGGTTGGGTGGGGGTTTGGGGGTTGGGGAGGGGGTTTCGGGGGTTGGGCAGGGGGGTATTGGGGGGTTGGAGGGGGGTTGGGAGGGGGGTTTTTTGGGGGGTTTTGGGGGGTTTTTTGGGGGGTTCGATACATAAACTATAAGTTAACTACACTTATTATACTTATGTTTTTGCTTACTATTAGCTGCAGCAAGTATTGAACAACCATTACGGCACGAAAAAAGTGGGAAACTGGTTAGTTTTGTCGGTTTTGCTTGCTGCCAATGGATAACAATTGATTAAACTAATTTTTTTGTTGGTTTCTACCACGAAATCTATTTAAAAAGTGTAAACTAGCTTTCCCATATAAAATACCTGCGATTTGACAACTTTTTAGACACCAAATCTTCCTGAAAGCAAAATTTTTGATAGAATTTTCATTTCCACGCTCAAGGCTGGCAAAACGCTGCAATTTTGGGCAAAACGGTTTCCCAATGAGTTATTTGTGTAGGACATAGCATTACAATCAATTAATGGTGTCATTCCGATAATAAAAACAAGCCACAATCTCAAATAAAGCAAATAAAGCAATTCACCGGGTAAACATCCGGGTCGTATTGTTTTAAAAAAGAGTTCGACAAAAAATTGACTGTCCTCTAGGCTTGTCACATCCCCCAGAACCGAATACCCAAAAAGCAAAAAGTTTCCCCGCGGCCGGGAAGCGAACCCCCGACCCTCTGCTTAATACACTATAGGGGGGTTGGGAGGGGGGTTTTGGGGGGTTGGGAGGGGGTGTTGGGGGTTGGGAGGGGGTCGGGGTAGGGGGTTTTGGGGGGTTGGGGGGGGGTTTCGGGGGGTTGGGGAGGGGGGTAAATGGGGGTAAAGGGGGGAAAGGGGGGTTCGGGAGGTCTACGTAGCCTAATACCCTTTCCTCCTTGAGATATCCTCCGGACAGCCTGACGGAAGTTGCATGCAAAGTGGCACACACACACACAGACACTATTTTTTATATATAGTAGGATTCCGCTTTAGTCGTTGTCGTCTGTTCACAGTGGAAACTTGGAAGGTCACACGGAAGAGGAGGGGGTTGCTTCTGCCCGATCCGAAGCCCTAACGCCGAAGGTTACATTTCAAAGCTCGGATGCGTCTGCAGAATTAGAAGCCGAGCCTTTCGAAAGCGCGGCGATTGAGGTGGAGATCGTTGAGGAAATTGAAACGGAAAGCTCGGTTAAGCATATCCTGGTAAGCATTTGCCTCTACTCCTAAAGTTCGCTTAGGTCGAAGAGCCATCCTTCAATGCCGCTCTTGAGCCGTCAGCTTCCACTGAAAAACCTGAGGACGGATTGGAGGAAGCATCGATCCAGGTCCATTTGCAAAAATTATTAAGAATCTTGATTTAGACGTCCGGCCCACCCACCCCGAAGCAGACGGCGGTGATCAACAAAATCGACCTGCATGAGCTGCCTGAAGACCGACAATCGGCTGAGAAAGAAAATGAACCCGAAGATTCTTTCTTGATCTTCCCTCCGGCACCACGCCCTGTTCCAGGGGATCTCCAGAAACAAAAGGTTAGCATTCGAACGGTTGTGAAAACCTTGTTTAGGAGGCCGCTGAGGAGCGCCGCTTCAATGTCTCTCGGCGCGATATGATCGAGGACTTCATCAGCTCCTTCAGCGAAAAGCAGTCACCGCGCCGCGAGCATTCTCCTCGGTAGATAAAAGACTTACTTTTGACTTCGATTTTCAGTTCCTACGATGCTAGTCTCATTTCACCACGGATGCGTCTTGCCACCTACACACCACCATCGATGAGTCCGGTAAGTCGAAAACAATCAAACATCGAAACTTTGATACCTTTAGCGCTCGCGTTTTGCGGATCAGATCTCGACGTCTTTGATCGAGGGAGAGCTGAAAGCAGCGCTATCGGAGAGCGGCAATAAATCCATATTGGAGGAGAGTCTTGATGATTTGCTCGGCATCAAATCCTTTATGAAGTAGGTTTGGAGACAGGAGGGATCTTGATCTCGCCAATACCCAATTTTATTAACGATCATCTACCATTTATAGGTCTCGGGACCAGCTCCGCCATGTACCTATGGAAACGGTACAAGATGGTGACGAAGAATCACCCTTGACAGATCTGCGACTGGCCCACGGATCGCTTTTTGATACGCCTAGAAAATCGGGTTTCTAAAAGTATCACTTTTGGAAAAACGATTTTCCAGCATTTCCTTCCCCTCCATCGACAGCGTCTTCCCGTGAACCGAAATTTGCTCCAATTCCCCCAATTCGGACAGCCGAGGGGGCGATCGAGCTCATCGAGTACATTTCACAGGTTTGGTGTTGAGAGTGACGCTAATAGGCTGCTTCAGCAAATCGCTAAAAACGTGCCTTTATCTGCTGTACGCGAGGTGGTGCTCAAGCGCATCCGCCTTGATGACTTGAAGCGGACAAACGAAACTGACTGGGTACGCTCAAACGTTGACGCGGATATTTTGGAGCAGACGCTACAAATGAGGTACTGTCTAACTTTTTTTTGGATGTTCTACCCCCATTGTTTCAGTCAACTATTCATGGAGGCTGCTTCTGCAGAAGCGGAAAGATTGCGTCAACTGAGTCAAGACTGGTCAAGCGATTCCCTGGCTCAGCGGATTCGGAATACACTCATCGCTTTTGCACCTTTGGACCCAGGTTGCAAAGCTTCTGTTATTTTTATCGCAGCTTCAGGTGTTGAATTCGTGACACGTCGCTTTGACAACGGATCGGTGGCTAGCAAAATGGCTTGCGCTCCGGACATGAAAGAGGAGGTAGGCATTTTTGTCTGCTTAGACACAGCTTTTTTAGGAGAAGAAAGCGCACATCATTTTACGGCAAGTGCTCGTTGAAGATGAGCAGCGGTTGGAATCGTTCTGTGCGAGTTTCAAGAAGGTGACTTTTTAGCCGAGTCCTTAATATACAGCTTTAGGACCGGGCCGACGTCGTCAGCAAAAAACTGCTCGATGAAGCCACGAACGATGCTATTGATTCGTTGATCTTCTAAAAATTGCGAAAATTGTCACGTTGTCATTTCTACGGTGTTTAAAAAAAAAAGCCTATCTAGTGCATATTTACTATTTGTTTGCTCATTTATGCGTCGATGGAAACTTTTTCGCGTACCGGCTGATTGTGTGTTTAAAATGTCATTTTATGGATTGGGATAAAGTATTGCTTTTTATTGGTGCACATGTCATTTTCAGGCTTTCCTCCACAGATTGTTTCGGGGTACAGTTCTGGAAAGGGAAGGGGCAAAGTCCATGACTACAAGCTACGTGCCCCCGGCGATTTGACCGATGATACGGATAGGGGAACGGCAAAAGAGGGCGCATCGCTAGAAATTTTAGCTCTTGTTAGAGTTAGTATCAGGTTGGAAAGAAAGTAATGGCACAAAATCTTTAAATCGCTGTAAAAACCCGCAGAAACGTCCGATTTGAAGGTTTGATATATGGTTTGGTAGATCTTCGGATGTTCTATCACGAGACGACCCGCAAAACACCCAAAAACTAATGTACGCGAAAGTACAGGCCTCAGAAGTTTCACGGAAAATTAGGTGAAAGCTTCTAAGCGAGATATCTCAGCATACAGGCATTTGCATACAATACCTTTAACACCAATCGATAGCCCTCGAGGAGTAGATATCGATAGATGTTGAGATCATCAAAATCGGAGACTGGATGGCCGAGATATGGGCCTTCCAGAATCAATGCATTTTCTGGATTTTGGTTTGGGAGCTGAAGCAACCGGGAGGATGACAAAAGCGCCAAAGCAAAAGCGCCAACGACAAAAGCGCCCATGCAGAAGCGCCAAACGAAAAGCGCCCAATGCCAGAAAGCGCCCAATGCCAAAAAGCGCCCAATGCCAGAAAGCGCCCAATGCCAGAAAGCGCTCTATGGGGAAAGCCAACGTATGGAGAGAGGAAACAATTACATAAGGTAGAGATAAAATAGTTGTTTTAATCGGTTTTCTGGTGTTATTATGGTAGTTTAGCGGCAGTTCGACCTACTAGGCCATAAATTACCGACTGGGTGAAGTTATTTTGGCCTCCTAGGGCATTCTTTCACTCGAATAGCTAGTTCTCTTCTAAAGCAGCTTTTCCACTATTTTGACGTAGTTTCTTGATCTCTACATGCTCGAACCGGTCCGAATATACATTTCTAATGTGAGAAAGGTATAAAGTCGCCGTGGAAAGCTTGTTTAGTGCCATTTTCGGATCCATTACCCGGAAATACGGCGTTTTTCTCGTCGTTCTGGCCTCCAAACACTGTTTTATAACAAGTATTTCGTGCTTGCAACAGTATTGTGACTGAAAACATCAGAAATCGTGAGAACATGAGGCAAACCCGGTAAAACTAGAGACTGAAACACGGCAATTCAAGCCAAAAAGACCCAATAAGGCCAAAACAACCCGCTCGGGGTGATAATTTGCCGTCTACAAAGCCTACCTATCGCTAAACAACGTTTAAAAGGCATACAAAGCTTGAAAAAAGCCATTTTATGTAATTGTTTCCTCTCTCCATACGTTGGCTTTCCCCATAGAGCGCTTTCTGGCATTGGGCGCTTTCTGGCATTGGGCGCTTTTTGGCATTGGGCGCTTTCTGGCATTGGGCGCTTTTCGTTTGGCGCTTCTGCATGGGCGCTTTTGTCGTTGGCGCTTTTGCTTTGGCGCTTTTTGTCATCCTCCCAAGCAACCGCAGCAGTTTTTGGCTCGCGCAGGCCTAAATGTATGGGATTTCGAGAAAAGTTCTAACAGGTGGACCAAAATTCTAGGGGCCATATCTTGGTCATCCAGTGTCCGATTTTGATGATCTCAACATCTATCGATATCTACTCCTCAAGGGCTATCGATTGGTGTTAAAGGTATTGTATGCAAATGCCTGTATGCTGAGATATCTCGCTTAGAAGCTTTCACCTAATTTTCCGTGAAACTTCCGAGGCCTGTACTTTCGCGTACATTAGTTTTTGGGTGTTTTGCGGGTCGTCTCGTGATAGAACATCCGAAGATCTACCAAACCATATATCAAACTTTCAAATCGGACGTTTCTGCGGGTTTTTACAGCGATTTAAAGATTTTGTGCCATTACTGTCTTTCCAACCTGATATATTCACAAGTTGTTTAGCCTAAATTCGGTCTTCTAGGAAATGCTGGCACGGACAAACGGTCTCCCCGGCCGGCTTCATGGATCGTTGAGGATGTGAGTTCAATTAAAGTAATTCATAAAGCAGTATTGGAAGACCATGACTTGAAACTTCAGGGCATCCCAACTCACCGATGCTGAATATCAATTCCTGCACAAATCGGAGTTACCGTCGTACCACTTCCAGAAGTCATTGCGGCGACTTCCGATCCCGAAGCTCTCTGATACCTCTAATCGGTATCTGGCGTCGGCTAAGGTGCGCTTTCAGAGCGGTCTCTCACAGGCTTTTTTTCTAGGTTGTTCTCGGCGAGGCTGACTATGCAAGAACGGAGAAGCTCATGCGCGAATTCGAGAATGGCGAAGGGAAAGGTATTTTTATCATTGCTTCCTCACAACCATTGCTAGAGCTCCAAGCGGAATTGTTGAAGTACGACAAAAATCACAAGGATACGAGCTATATCAGCGAGCCGTGGTTCGATATCTACCTCAGGTATCATCTATTCGTTTTACCATGTTTTCATTTATCTTTCTAGGGCACGTGTTCCCTGCCCGGTCAACTACAATCCGTTCATGATGTATGCGGCCGACCCGAACGAGAAATTCATGGAGCAGGCGACGAGGGCGACCAACTTTGCCATTTCTTACGCTCGCATTAAGAAATCATTGGATGCTGAGGTATACTTTAATATTTTTAAGTAACCCTTGTTTTTTTAGGTACTCGCACCAGAAGTCTTCCACATGAACCCTAAAAAGAGCGACACGAAGACTTTCCGGCGCGTTTGCAGGTATATAATTTTTTTACACTCCTTGGTCTGGAAAGCCAAAACCATCTAGCTTGAATGGAACTTTTCAGGATGCTTCCCCCTTCACTTTCCTGGTTTGGCGCCGTCGCTTTCAAGGCCTTCCCGTTGGACATGAGTCAATACAAATCGCTCTTCAACGGATCTCGTGTCCCCAAGAAAGAAAAGGTAATTAAATAAATATGAAATCAACTTTCTTAGGATGTGCTGTATCTTGACCGGGAACAGAAGCACTTTGTCGTCCTTCATGGTGGCCGAATTTTTGCTGTCCGTATTTTCGATGATAAAGGTTAGTGGCTGAAATTAGGTCCGACCGTCGTCTTTAGGAAACATTCTACCAGCTAGTGAAGTCCACGCCGCTATCCAAGCTATCTTACGCGAAAAGCCGGCCGCCGAGAACGAGCGCCTTGGATCGTTGACTGCTGCTAATCGGGATGTGGTATGTTATTTTTTTTCTTGAATTATGAAGTGTAGTGGGCTGATGCACGACGGGAGCTTGAAGATCTCGGGAATGGAGAACAACTGCGGCAAATCGACGGTGCCATGTTTGCTCTTTGTCTCGATGATTTGAAGACTACAGATCATAAAAAGGTACGTAGATTTATCCTACGTATCTAAAATACATTTTCTAGGTTGGTCCAATCGCTTCTGATCGGTGATGATGGCTCAAATCGCTGGTTCGACAAGTGTTTCCAGCTGATCGTTGACGGTATAGCATTCGTGCTTTTTTATGGACTTTCCTTAGGCAATGGCCAATCGACGATCAACTTCGAGCACTCGTGGGGTGACGGCGTGGCCGTGTTGCGACTGATGGAGGAGAGCTTCAAGTATAAATCAAATCCATCTATTTTTATGGTTTCCTAGGGATACGAATGCTCATCATTTTGTAGCTCCCGGCGCGGCTTCTAGCGCAACTGCTGACTTCCAGGAATTGAGTAACTCTACTTAATTTATAGAAAAAGTCTTGTCTAGAGTTTAAACTCAACGATTCGGTCCGCCACAAAATCTCCGACGCCCAGAAGACCCATGTGGAAAGTTGCAAGGTATGCGTTCGACGTGGATTTTCATATTCCGGTATAGGACCTTGACTTTGCTACCGTTGAATACACGAAGATGAACCGAGACCACATCAAAAAAGACCAAGTTAAGTCCCGACTCGGTGATGCAGCTAGCGATTCAGGTAAACTGAAAAAATAAGTTGTGAGAGACCTGTTTAGTTGGCGTATTACAATGCGTACAAAGAGTTTGTGCCCACCTACGAGTCTTGCAGCACTTCGGCCTTCTTGAAGGGGCGAACAGAATGCATGAGGTTTTTGAGGGTACGGCGATTCCTATTGTTTTTATAGATCCGCCACTGCGGCAACCAAAGAAACCGTTCTGGCCCTAACATCCGGTCGTCAGGAAAATATTCAAGAGTTGCTGAAGAAGTGCTCTGATCAGCATTCGCAACTCGTCAAGGAGGCTAGCATGGGTACGTTTTTTGGATTTTTTTTATATATAAAGCTTTATTTTTTAGGCCAAGGCTTCGACCGCCATCTACTGGGCCTTCGGATTACGGCGGAACGGTTGGGCAAGCCGCTTCCGGTAGTTTTCCAAGATGCTTCTTATAACAGGTTTGTCTACCAGAGTACCCTAAATTATGTCGTAGAATGGGCCATTTCGTCTTGTCGACCTCAACGCTCTCCACGGAAACGATTGTTTTTGGCGGCTTCGGGCCTGTGAGTCATTCGAACCCAGATAGTGATCTACTTTTTGGATAGGTTGTCAATGACGGATTCGGTGTCGGCTACAATGTAGTGCCAAGCAAACTTGGAGCCGTGATCTCCAGCGTGAAGGTAAGCCAAACCAACTTTTGAACCTCAGCCTCGTTTAGACCCAGAAAAAGGCCCAAACCTTCGCCGATGCCTTGACGGAGTCGCTCGACACGCTGCGTGGGATTCTGGTCAAATAGGAAACTAATAAGTCCCATCTCCCGGATTCTGTATCAAGTGATCCCACCTGTCTGCTTGTACATTAGTGCAGTAAGCATGTATGCTGTTAAACGATGACCTCTGTGACTTTTCATCAATGTGATAATCTGCCTCCCCGCCCCAGATTGATACGCTGTGCCTTTGCCCTTAACTTTTTCTAGTGATAAGATACCTTGGAGTTTGTGGGATTTTTGAATATGTATCTAATTGCAGGAATAAATTCGGGCCCAACTATTTTTCGTTGTTCTGGGAGGGGGATATTATGACAAATCTGCAGTTTCCATCATGCACGATCCCGTTCCGCGCCCGCACCCCTTATCAATCCAGTCGCGTTTTGTAGTCTAGTCAGAGTCTCCCCCAAGACAACTTTTGCTGAACTGCTATTCTCTAATCGTAACTGTCTAGATCCTACATCCACCTGAAAATGGATGCCGGCTCCAGCAGCAACCGCCCAGAAATGGTCGAGGCCGCATACAAATTTTTGAGCACCCCAAAAGTTCGCGATAGCCCTTGGGAAGAGCAGAGAGGCTTCCCTACTCGGCAAGGGCGTCACCGAGCAGGAAATCGGTTAGTTTGGAATTCTTTAATCATGGAGTTATGCCCTTTTAGAAGAAGCAAAGCAAAGGCTCCCGGTCCTTCCCGCTCAAAATATTGCAATGCAACAGTATCCACCTCCGTACCAACCTAACAAGTTAGTTTGCTTTTATTTTCGAGTTAAGAATTGCAGCGAAAGCTAAAGATTTTTAGAGTGCGGCAATTTGTGGAATCGGCTGCGATACTGTCCACGGCAGCATATGCTGGCTACCATTTATTACGCACCTATGTCCTGCCCCGGTTTAACATCCCCGATCCGGCAACGGAAGAGGTTTGCTGCCATGATTTACTAAGGTTCTTGCAGGTGCGCCAGCTCCAACAGCAAATCAACGAGCTGCAAAATTCGATGAAATTTGTCATCGATAGTGTGTCGCAGCAGACACAGACGTAAGTATAAAACACGATAATCAGAGAATAAACGTGCTGATCAAACGATTTTAGACTCGCGATGCACCAGGACGAGGTCTCCAAGGCTTTGCTGATGGTAGGCGTTCGGCAGAATGAAATGGAAAGGGTCGAAAATGGCATCAGGTAGCGCTTCAAAACAGTGGAAATCAACGTCTTTAGCACAATCCGGAGTCTGCTCCTCAGCCACAACCAGTTCCGCACCCGTGCGGGTCCCTTGCCATGACCACCAGTGAGTAACCCTCCGAACCCCTTGCGCATAAGCGGAAAGGAAATACGAAAAGTTTTTCAGCGAGTTCGGTCCCCTCATGGCAGCGGGAACCTCCCATCAACTTTGCCAAGCCGAAAAATGACGCGACAGAAGAGGAAAAGGAGGTAAGCAACCCTTAACCTTAATTATTAAGTTTAATTTTAA
>CATQJA010000267.1:0-11022 GCA_958295435.1 Mesorhabditis spiculigera
CCCGTCACATAAAATTATGGCTTTCCGGGACTTGGGTTAGTCGGATTTTGATACTTTCTGCTTGTCTTTTTTACGTTTATCCTGGTTTATAAGCTCCAATTTGAGTGAACCTTTGCCATCCGAAGGTGAAATATTTGTCTTTTGAACGAGTCATTTCGATACTTGAATGTTTCCAAATCAGAATGTCGAGTTTTTCACTATGCCCACCAGAAAAGGAAAGTTCAATCTCTACCACTTCAATTCTGTTTACATTAGGTAGAAATCAGGTTGCCGTTGGAATAAAGCTGGAGAAATCAAATTTTCACAAAAGCCAAATGGATTCCTACGTTTTAATCTTCTTAAAAATCGAAGTAAATCAAAAAATGGAAAAATACCATTCCAGGCGTTCCGGCTGTCGCGTTGAGCCAAGAAGTACCAGCTACAACCGACTCACCGACAAATTGTCGTCTGAAATGGCATTATTTTTTTGAAAGATTGTGGAATTTTTTTTTGGAATACAGAATTGGAATAATTTTTACACCGTTTGAGTGTCATAGTCAAACACGCAATGCGCCGCTGTCAGCACCCAGTCATAGTCGATGATCGAGCCGCCGCACGAAGCGAACCCAGAATGCTGGCTAAAATTCACAAGATGACAAATTAAACCAAAAACTAGCGTACTCTTTTTGCATCGACACCATATACCGATGGATGTCAGTGCTTCGGGTCCATCCACGAATTATTGAGCTCTAGAGCTTAGCTTGGAAATGGACCTTTAGCTCTACCTCTGTGTAGCCACCACTCAAATCTGGGAACTCGTGAGCTAGCACGAACACTAGAGGTAAAAAGCCCTTAAAAAAGTACCCATTAAGTTATTAAAAGTTGCGGTTATACCAGAAAAGGTAGGTCTAGAAACATTGAACCAAATAGTAGATTTTCAAGACATGCGTTTGTCCGTACGGGTCTCTGAATTTTAAACACGTACAAATCGATTCTGGTGCGACAAAACCGTGTTGCACTTAAAATACACCTCTGCTTAAAATAAGCCTTCGCTAGTTCATAAAATTGAAAAAGCAATAACAGATTGTCATGAGTAACACCGTTTGTGCCCCCAATAGTTTCCAAACTAACACTAATGACAATGAAATCACATATTTATTCTAATCGCGTATAGTGTTTCAGGTATCGCCACGGGTTAGTGATCATGGCAAAAATTCGTTCCGGTCGTCTGAGCGATCCAGTCGCAGTAGGGGCCGATCAGGCCGGAGGAACCTGAAGCGAAAGTTACTAGGTATCACATTCAACACTTACTCCAAGCAACGGACGATTGGAAGTTGCAAGCGCGGCCATCATCCGGGATCACCCCAAGTTGTACCCATTCGTATTGGCCAGGGAAGAGCTCCATCTTTGAGATAATCGGACCGCCATCATCGCCCTAGAAAAATTCTGATCTGAACAAGCGAGCAACAGAGAGAGAGAGAGAGAGAGAGAGAGAGAGAGAGAGAGAGGAGAGAGGGAGAGAGAGAGAGAAGAGAGAGAGAGAGAGAGAGAGAGAGAGAGAGAGAGAGAGAGAGAGAGAGAGAGAGAGAGGATACCCTCACCGCGCAATGCCCCGAGCCAGAGGGATTTGCAATACAAAATACGAATTCGGGCTTCTTGCAGGGTTCGTAGAGTTTTGTGGTGTAGCCGCGCAAAAATTGTGCATTTTCGCCTGGAAGAATCTGGATTTCAAAAAACCTGTGGCCTTTCACGTTATCCCCTAGATGTTCTTTGAATTCTTTTCGTCTATTTACCACTTCAACCCTATTCCTCACCTCCAGGCGTCATCTTGCCCCAGCCAAGCACCTCGACGTCTCCCGCTTTCTCCAATGGCAGCTTTTTCCAAAGATGAATTTTCGCGATCCCACGTGATTGCAAAGGCTTTACTAACTGGAAATTAAAATGCTTTTAGAAACACAGAAAAACGTAAAGTACTTCGATGAGTGCCAAATCATACGGATGTTCCTTGCGATCCGGACGTGTGTAGTGCGGACTGGCATATGCAGTTTTGATCCAGGCTTTTTGCTAAAGTCGAATTAGCGAGTACCTTCAATTTGGAATCAATTAAAATCAAAAATTAAAGAGGTCAAGCTTACCGCGCCTGGTTCCGGAGATCCGCTCGGACCAAGTCGAGCTGTACCGACCACCACCATCTCACCTTTCAGGTTTCTTCTGAAAAACTCGTTGAAATACAATTTTTCTATGTTTCTACAGGTGTTTTCTATACCTACATTTCGCTCCTGTTCTCCGGTTTCGTAACGCAATGAGAAGCAGTCAATATCCAGCTATGGCCGAGGATCGTCCCGCCGCAGTAATGCGCAAAAGTGCGACCGCTGTTAAAGGAAGATATCAAGTTGAGTAACTTTTCAACTTCTCAACAGCCTCTTGCTCTCATCTCATAGATGCTCAATGTCGCATAGAGACAACAACTTACCCCGTTGTGGTCGGCTTTTGAAGTGAAGCCATAAAGCGATAGTTGTCAATTTCACGAAGGAGCCCATTGGCTATCTTGATATTCCGCTAAAAATAAATGACAAATGAGATCCAAAAGCCCGAAAATCTACGATTTTACATCTGGTAAAGAAGTGGCATTCGGGGACTTATCGATTAATTCGTTGTCCTGTCAAAAAAATATTCATGCTTTCATCAAAACTTACCTGCAAACCAGAAACTAAGCTGATCAAGACGAGCAAGTAAAGCAAGGCCATTTTTTCGAGTTTCAAAAAGATTATACTGGATTTTACGAATGCGATTGAGACCAGCGATTTTCCGCGACAGCCTGCTGCTTTTGAAAAGACCTCGCGAAGACGATCTTCAATGCGGAAAATTTCGGGCATGCAATGAATGTACATTTGACATTGTGATTTCTCCAAAAAACGGGCGCTTTATTCTTTCAAGTTCTAACTCTATTTCCCTTCTGGCTCGTGATCGAGGCAAAAATTCGAGCCGGTCGTCCGGATGATCCAATTGCAATACGGGCCGATGAGACCGGAATAACCTAAAAAAAGAAGAGATCGGGGATGTTCTTTAGAACCAACTCCAAGGTACGGCCACATAGTCACACGGTAATGGATGAGAATCGTGTCCCGTAACGACACCGAGCTGGACGTATTCTCGCTTTCCGGGAAACAACTCCATCTTGGCAAAAATAGGACCACCGGAATCACCCTGAAGAATTAGTAGCGTTGAAAATGTGTAAGATACACCACATGGTCCCTTGCCATCAGCACTTGAAAAGCAGAACATAAATTCTGGTACATCGCAGGGTTCATAGAGAGTAGCTTTGTAGCCTCGGAGGAAATTTGGTGTTGCTCCGGATCCTGAATCGTGCTTTGGAGCAGGGTTTCTACGACGAAACCACGGTTTTTTTTGTCAGATTTTTAAGGTAAGTCAGGATCGTCAAAACAAACCATACTGTTTTTACTGCATGCTGTATCGCTAGGCTATTTTCGACATCAAAAATGCTTTCACAAGGTAAAAAAAAGATAAGAAATTGTACCATCTTTCGTCATCTTTCCCCATCCGACTACCTCCATCTCATCCACCCTCCTAATCGGCAAGTTTCGCCACAAATTCATCTTTGTGATCCCTCGAGGTTTCAGTGGGGTGGCCAACTTAATGATATATTACGTATGCCACCTTCACGAAAAAGCCAGCTTTTACCTCAACAAGTGCCAGGTCGTAGAGCCGGTCCTTCACCTTCACGTGCACCCAATTCGGGCTAGGGTACGCCTTCTTGAGCTTGACTTTTTGCTAAAAAGAGCGTGAGGTCTTGAGCAGACATTTAGATTAGTAGGCTACCGCCCAGGCATCAGGTGATCCGGTCGGGCCAAGTCGTGCAGTGCCAACTACAGCGATGTCGTTGCTGATGTCTCTCCTGAACTAAGGATTATCGTTAATCGGGATTGCAGTCTTTACTTTAAAACACTTCTTTACGATTTTTGTTACTTGATCACGATCAAGAACCTACAAAGCGCTATGATTATTCTTGACTGTCACGCAATGTGCAGCTGTCAGTAGCCAGCTGTAGCCAAGGATCGAAGCTCCGCAGTAATGCGCGTAGTTTCCTTTTCTAAAATATTTGCTGCATTTTTTTGCTTAGCAAAGGAGATGGCTCAAGGGCGTAGCAACAAGGCCATTGTATAGTGGCCGGCAGCTAGTGTGCTCACTTTGTAGCTGAAGGCCATTGTAAGGAGGCAATGAAACGGTAGTTGTCGATGTCTCGAAGATCACCATCGACTATTTTGATGTTGCGCTGAAACTAATAGGCGAAAAATAAGGAAAACTTACCTTGGGTGCAGAACTGGCATTTGAGGAGAGCTCCGTGAATTCGAACGTCTGAGGCGAGGTCATTAAAAGGTCTACGAAAGTACCTACCTCTACCGTTGATAGCGCAAATGTCGTCAAAATCAAGGTAGAAAGCTTTTCTCGCATTTTAAGAAAAAAAAATGCTGCCTTTCGGAACTGGCGCCGATCAATTCGAATATTGGAAACCTGCGTATATTTAGACACAACAGCGCCGCGGCGGATCAAATAAAATATGTCGATCGTTTCATGGATGTATTTAAATTGGTGCATATATCTTTAATTTTATTTTATTCAGACGCTAGCATCGCCGCGGTCCATCAAATAAAATATATCCTTCGTGTTTTAGTTCTTATAGTTGAATTCGTTACAACTGACCGTCAGCCAAGCTTGTGGGGACATTGGGTCCCTTGTAGTTACCAGCCATCCTGCATCCCACGTATCAATACGTATAGCGGCTAGGTATCAACGGCCATTTTGTTGCAGCAGATAAATGTGGGGGCAGTATCGATTATTTTCCCCTGCATTGGTTCATATCTGCACCGACTCCATTTTTCTTTGCTATTCGGCGTTTACCAAATTATTACTGGACTGCCGTTTGTCTTCGCTAGGCTAGGGTTGTTATACGAGTTGATTCGGCAGCGAGTTGATTCGAATAAGCCCCGATTCGCATCCGGCGAATGGAAATTTCAACGATTCAATTCGCCAGCGAGTTGATTCGAATCGCGATTTGATTCGCGGCTAATTTGATTCGTTGCTAATGAATCCGCAGCCAAACGAATCAATTCGCTGACGAGTCGATTCGTCAGACGAGTTGATTCGTTGGCGAATCGATTCGTTGCCCACGAATCAGAATCGAAACGAATCGATTCGTCAACGAGTTGATTCGTTTGCCGTTCTGACTCGTCGGAAGTTGTTATATGTTAATGAAAAACGCTATGTAAATAAAAAAACAGCCTTTTTGGGTGTCTTTCGGGGTGCTGTTTGGGGTGCTTTTCGGCAACGCCAATTTATGAACTAGGCCATCTACTTGGCTGGCTTGGCTGAACTTGGCCAAATCAGAAGATGAACCTAGTTTTCGAGCAGTTCGCACAAATCGACGTCAAACCGCTCGCAACTCATTTGGGGGTCGTTTGGTAGCATTCCTTCGAGGTTGTTGAAGGCGGCGGACAATTTCGAGACGTTTTTTTCTATCCGCCCTAGCAGGCTGGGCAAAGCTGTTCAAAAACTGAAACTCTTTGGACAGGTAGAATTTTTCTTCTTCTTTCGAATGGTGTCCTCCGTAATCCAGAATACGCCGTGCAGATGGAGATATGATGGTTTTAGTGCAGCGACAACTTCGTCAGGTACGCCTTTCGGCACTAAAACGCCCCCTTCTCTGTTCCCCGACAGCTTTGAATAAGGGCAAGTATACCGTTGGAAAGAGCGTTCAAAATGCAAAAATCTAAACGCCTTGAAGCAATCTGATTAAGCTTCGCTAAGCTGCTAGGGCGGATAGAGAAAAACGTCTCGAAATTGTCCGCCGCCTTCAACAACCTCGAAGGCATGCTACCAAACGACCCCCAAATGAGTTGCGAGCGGTTTGGCGTTGATTTGTGCGAACTGCTCGAAGACGAGGTTCATCTTCTGATTTGGCCAAGTTCAGCCAAGCCAGCCAAGTAGATGGCCTAGTTCATAAATTGGCGTGCCGAAAAGCACCCCAAACAGCACCCTGAAAGACACCCCAAAAGCCACCGGATGATTTCTGATTTACATAGCGTTTTTCATTAACATATAACAACTTCCGACGAGTCAGAACGGCAAACGAATCAACTCGTTGACGAATCGATTCGTTTCGATTCCGATTCGTGGGCAACGAATCGATTCGCCAACGAATCAACTCGTCTGACGAATCGACTCGTCAGCGAATCGATTCGTTTTGATTCGGATTCGTTCCCAACGAGTCAAATTCGCCACGAGTCAAATCGCGATTCGAATCAACTCGCTGGCGAATTGAATCGACGTAATTTCCATTCGCCGGATCGAATCGGGGCTTATTCGAATCAACTCGCTGCCGAATCAACTCATTGAATCCGACGAATCAATTCGTCAACGAATCAACTCGTATAACAACCCTACGCTAGGCTCTATAAGCACTTTTTGCCCCCTTTCCCTTATTTTGTGTTTGCGCTGGATTGTTGATATTAACGACCGATTTTAGATGGATGAGGACGCGTTACCTGAGAGAACACTACTTAATTCCGGAGCTTTCGGAGACGTGTACAAGCTGAATCGCTATTTTCCGTAAAACAGAAGCACATATCGTTAAAGCTTTGCTTTTCAGACCGGCCGTTGTCAAGGAATTGCGCTGTGGCACCGAGGTCGAGTACCTCAATGAGAACCGTGTCCTGAAAATGCTAGCCCACGATAATATCGTTAATTATATTGAGCCACCGGATGGCTATGTTCACCATCGGCCCGATCGATACCTGATCTATATGGAATATTGTGATTATGGCGCGCTCGATGACCGTGAGTTAACAGGTTTTCGATAATTTTTATCTATTTTACAGTCCTGGTGAAGCCCGAGCTGTTGTATTCGGTATCGACAATTTCGACGTGGACGGAGGACCTCTTCAAAGCCCTACACTATTTGAAGCAGAATAACATTGTTCATTGCGACATCAAGCCGGCAAAGTGGGAGTCTTGTTCAGCTCAAAAACACCCCCTCTAATTCGACGCGGAAGTATCTGATTGCAATGATAGTTGCACCATTCAAAAGCCCTTCAACGGCGAGTTGCGACAATTTAAAATCTCAAAATTCTTATTTAAACCTGTTTATTACGAGGCATTTTTAAAATTTTGCAATTTTGCGAGGATGTAATTTTTCTCTGATTTGCCTCAATTTCTCTAAGCAAAATGACCGGAAGTAGCCGTTAATTAGATTATGCCGTCCCTAATGTTTTCAAAAGCGTTGTAAGGTGGCGGCTTTAAATAAAACGCTAGTTTGAATATTGTTGCAAACTGGCCGTTTCGCGGGCTTTCAAACTATCGTTCCGATCCGATGTTTGTGCATCGAATTAGAGGACGGTGTTTTTATTGGGACAGTCCCTGGTCAATACAAAAGAATTAACATTACTCGCCTTACTTTTCAGTTTGCTCTTCACTCGGAAATTTACCTTGAAAGTTGGAGACCTGGGGATCAACAGGGATGCAGACGCGGGAACGCAGCACCTTGCGACGCCAGCTTATCTAGCGCCGGAACGGCGCTTGAACGGCAAGCCTGCCAGTAGAGAGGTTTCGATCGACAATTCAATCGGCATTTGATCGTTTTTAGGACCGATTCAAGCGAGACATTTATGCCGCCGGGCTTGTAATTTTGCAGATGATTAGGAGAAGGTGGATGATGGTTTTAGCCTTGAGATTTTTTTCCTTCAAAATTCCTATTCAGTTCGGAAATTACCTGCGTTTAGCAAAGAGCCGTCCGCGAATATTACCGACTCTCTAGATGATACACCGCAAGGGAAACTCGAAGCGGAAGCTAAAAGGTGAACTGGAAACCTTGGTCCCCACAGAAACTTTAGGTGTTTGGAGATTAAGTGCGAGCTGAGGCCAGATGCTATGCAAATGATGGCGGCTTTTTCAGCACTGGTAAGTCATCAAAGTTCTTTTTTGTTAATGCTTCGATAATACTGAAATGCCAGATTTTCTGATGCATTTCAGAGATTTCCTTTCGAGGAGGAGCCAGAATGGCGAGCCGGAAACATCATCCTCTACCGGGTCATCGGATTGGATGCAACCAAACAAGAAGTACCGATGGACACGGATCTTGACGCTCTCTACCTCATGCTAGCTCCCCCCGCCGCGGCGATGCTAAGCACTTCCACTGACTTTACATCAGACCGGGCGGCCGTTGAGAGGCATGCTACTCCCGAAGCCACAAACACCCAAGTGCGCCGACGGAGAACATACCCCAGGTTCGCATCTTGGCTCGATAAGCTGGACGCCGAGCCGGTCTTTGATGACGTCGTCCTCCTGTGCCCAAACATAGCCAAGGAGTTAGACCACACGATGCTGGGCCCGAAGATTCTCGCGGAGCCGTTCCGGTCCCTTATTCGAAATAACCATAACGCAAGGTTATTTTTTGAGCAGAGCGACCTGAACGCACAGCACTTGAGCCGATGGCGTCAAGATTTGATCAAAAAATTCAACGAAGGCTTTGACACCCTCGATGCCGAACAAATCGAACCAGCTTTTGCCAAATACGAGGCAATCCTCAATCGCGTTGAATTCCTTATCAAGGTTGAATCTGTGAGCCCGACGCTGCCCGCGTGGGACCAGTTGAAGGATGAGAAGGAAGTCTTCCACTTGATACTAATGCTCGATCATCTAATTCAAACCGGATGTCTCTTTTTTGCCCTCAGGGTGATGGAACGCGGAAATACCAACATGTACTCTACCGCTGAATGGACGCGATTATTGAAGGTAAATTGGTGCCAGAACTCGAGGGCGTGTTTTTGATGATACAGATTAAACCGGCGGCTTTTATCATGAAGTGCGTAGCAAAAATTCCTATCTTTTCTAGGCTGCCAGGACCAACGTGGAACAGTTGTCCAAAATTTCTGCCCGACGACAATATTTCGAGTTGATGACTATCGGGAATTCCCGCAACGATTGGTTCTTAATCCAGAATTATAATGTGCGCCGAGATCTTGCCGAAATCCAACGGCTGGCAGAAGACGAACAGCCAAATAAGGTCTTCAAGAACGCCTGCCTCGATACCGAGGCGCTCCGTCGGGCGCTCGTCGATCGCAGCGGCGTGGCGCAGCGATTTTCAGAGTATGAGCAAAAGCGTGTGGACAGGGTTCCTGGCAAAAAGATGCGTGGACAGATGCAGGCTCAGATCACGATTCGTTTCTTGGCCGATGAGCCCGTTGCTGCCTACTTCTTCGCCTGCGATATCGCACCGGCGCCTAGGTAGTTATGCTCACAAATCGAAATGACAACGATAAGATTTCCGATGTAGTGCGTAGGCTATTTGCAGATGCCTCACGCGCACCTCGGAGAAAATCGAGTTGGTCCGTAGAGGGGGTGCATGCGAACCACTTGATGAACATGAAGCCTTGATTTTCCATGCGAAGACCGGCAATCGAGTGTCATGTGATGTGCCATGTCGGGAACGTGAATATGAAAATCCCTACGGAAAAAGTATTCAAGGTAAGCTAGCTTAATATTTGTTGAAAATTCCTTAAAAGTTCAGTTTACCCCCTCCCCCCCCTAGCCGACCCCAACTTTTGTATCTCCGCCACCTGTTTACTTACAGGTGTGTAAAGTATAATAAAATGTTTATCTTGCTCTGGCGAGTATTTTGGTATACTTAACAGACTTAGGCTTAGGCTTAGGGCTGGGGGGAGGTAAACTGAACCACAGCCACAACTTCCATCTTTTACAAAAAAAATGGGTCTGCCGGCTGAAACAGTGCATCAATTTTTTGGCGGCGAAGGCGTGGGATGTAAAGCAGGCATATAGGGAGGGTTTTCTGACCTAGCGCTGCGATAGCTTTACTCTACAATTTTCATCCGTCATCAACCCTTTTCTTTAGGCTACGACTGCACAACGCAATCCCAGCTAAACTTCGTCCAAAGCCACTCTTTCTATGAGCGCGCGCTACGCTACATCACGAACTGGAAACTCGTTCCACGCCATCCCGAAATGCGCCTATTGGTGGAAGAACTTTTGCAGCAAGCAGAACAAATGGGCCCTAACCTCTACCCATACTTCTATTTTCGCATCGGCTTCTTGGAAAATGAACGCGTCGAGATATTCTTTTTGCCGGGTGCGCACAGTTGGGGTACTGCCACCAAATGATGTTTTGAAAAGCACACTTTAGAAAAGAACGTTTACTTAGATGAGAATTTTGTGCGGTTTGAAGAAAAATGGTCTTTCCCGAAGAAAGGTGGGTAGACGTTGTTAACGTGAAAAATTGTATTACGCGAATGGAATAAAACGGGTGAACAGTTTCGTCGTCCCCGGGGTGGATCCCCACCAGGGGGGACCAGAGGGGACCGCAAGGGGGATGGTGGGGGACCCAGGGGGGACGGTGGGATGGGGTGGGAGGGGGATCCCCTCCCCCTCCCCCCCCCCCTCCCTCCCCCCCCAGTTTTTCTGGCACCCATATTGCGTAAACTAAAGTAATACTAAATCGAACCTTCTAGTTGGAGATCCTCATACGTTTTTTGGATAGTCTGATGTTTTGATGTTTAGATTAGAGTTTTTTTACTTTTAAAATTAATGATGAATTCGAAAATTCTGGTTTTAGCTAGTCTGACAAAACACATACTAGAAAGCTCTGATTTACCTGACAGAGTATCGATGGAAAATCAGAGTGTATACCAAACCAAAATTTTAAATAATTGAAAGGCTGGGCACTCAAATCTTAGAGACTATAAAAATTTGAAAATTAGAGCAAATTAGCTCGTCGGGGCTCTCGGCATTTCAGAACATTCGACAACTACATGCTGCTATATTCAAATTAACAAAAATAGCAGCTCTTTAACAAGTATTGAGATCTATCTAACCTCACATTACGCGCACTTGCGAGTCGGGGGATCCCCCAGTGGGCTCCCCCACCGTCCCCCTTCTGGGTCCCCCCCACCATCCCCCTTTGCGGTCCCCCTGGGTCCCCCTCGTGAGGGATCCCCCGGGGGACGACGAAGTATA
>CATQJA010000269.1:0-39140 GCA_958295435.1 Mesorhabditis spiculigera
GAAGTGCATGCAAATATACACACACACACAAACACTATTTTTTTATATATAGTAGGATTTATTCGATTTTTAGAGTTGCGACAGTGTTAAAAAATCAAAAATTTGTGGCTTATTTTCCTAGGTCTACATTTCCTGTTCCGGTTCTGGTTTTTTCTAGAAGAAGGCTGTTATTTGTAAAAAAATGTTAACAATGGTTTTAGGGCTTAAATCCCGACAGCCAGAATACCGACAGCCGAAACCCCGAGATCCAAAATCCCGACAACCAATAATCCAGACAACCCATGATCCCGACAAGTCAAAACCCGACGCAAAATTTAAACGGCTAAAAATCCTCACAAGCCATAATCCCGAAAGCCAAAATCCCGACATCATAATCCCGACAACCCATAATACCGACAGCCAAGATCCCGCGAGGTCAGAATCTCGACAAGACGGAACCCCGAAACGATTTTGAATGTCAGATGTTAGGCTGTCGGGATTTTCCCCGGATCGGTATTTTACCCTCTGTTCCTCGAAAAAAATTCAAAGAAAAAAACTTGAGATGACTCCGGAAGCTGCTAGCACGGTTTTTTGTGTCGCCAAAACTCGAATCGGCATCGAATTGCCCCGGAATGTCGAGTACTTCCCAGTGAACGTGCAAGCAGTAGCACTGTGTAGTGGAGGACCCTATCGGAATTGTCGTGTCAACACAGTATATTCACTCGCTCTCTCACCTCTCTCTCTCTCTCTCTCTCTCTCTCTCTCTACCTCCGCCCCTCTCTCGCTTTCTATCTGTCTCTCTCAAGAAATCGTTGGTTGGGGGAGGGGGGAAGAGCCATGTTGAGATTTTGAGAGGACAACCAGCCACAGTCAGTCAGTCCTCAACAATCCTATTCACACAAGCCCCCAAATCCGTTTCCCGGACTGTACGCTCTTTCCAATAAACGGCGGTTTAAATTTTAAGCTTTAAAACCACCTTAAATAATTTTGGACTGTTTGGGTTGGGCTGTGCTGTCGTATGAGCTTCTTGGTCAGCTTCTGGAAAGCTCCCGACCGATTACCAGAAACCGGAAATATCCCAAATTTCGGGCTGCTGAAGAATTGACTGAAAGAGTGACTGAAAAACCTAGTAAATCGACGCCTGCCGCCCGCAAGGTCTCGAAAGCTACGAAAGGTTCTACGTTACGCTCGGGCTTCATTTAGGCTTAGGCTTATGGGCTAACGATAGCAAACAGAATTTCCTTTTCCGCTTCTTACCCTACCCTCTGTCTTTGTTTTAATGAATACTTCATATGGCCTCTTGGTGGGCGCTAACGACCGAGCTAATGGAACGGGTGAGGTGGGGGTGGGGATTTCGAAGGTCTATTTCTTCGATTTCATCGTGTACTTTGTCTCTTTTTAGGTAAGACTACAATAAACATGCGTAAAAACTACAAATTACTATTTAAAAAATATATTTCTGCCAAAATTCGGATTTTCGCTGCAATTTCAAATTTTTAGGCGGTATACTAGGTCTAGGGCAAAAATTAGGAGGTGGTGATTTTCCTGACGACTTCAACTTCACCCAAAAAATTCCACCCGCCAGAACCACAGCTAGCATTTGCTAAAAATTTCGCGAAAACCTTCAAACGAGGGGCAGAAGCCACTAGGGGGGTGTTGCCTTCTTTTTCTATTTGACCACCCCCTGCCCGTTACAGTATTTGTCGAGAAGTGCTCGAACAAGCATCAGCTTCTCCCCTTTTTGCTTCCTGTCTTTCCCAGGGCCCTCCAATACCTGCGTTTTCAAATGACGTTTTTGGTAATCTGCATTAAATTTGCTTTTTAAAAGCTTTTTGGTGGGAAAATATATATTTTTTAATCTATAGAATTTATTTAGGTCGGATTTAATAAGCTAAGGTATAACATCATTTTTTCTCAGTGTTTATCAGTGTTTTTCGGTATCGACTAGGTGCACATTTTAGCGCTCGATCGCTGGGTACCCTATTTGGTGCCCCAAGACTACCGTAACCCCGACTAGGTGGCAGGGATGAGTTCCCATATCACGGCCATCACCACCCTCAACACATTCATTGTCCGCGTCTTCCAGCAACCGAAAGGAGATCTTGTAAGTTGGGCAGACGAGTAGGGGTTTTTAGGGATTTTAGAAGTTTCCTGGTCTTCGCTTAGGCTTAGGCTTCGGCTTCGGATTAGGCTTGCCCCTTTAAACCCCTTTAAAATAATTTTGCTTTCAGGCTGACCGATTGAACTCCCGAATTACCGTAACTATCCTCGCCGTGAGCGCTGTTGTGCTGCTGTCCGGCCAATTCTTCGGGGACGCCATCACCTGCTGGGTGCCCGCCCAATTTACGAAACAGGTACCTTCAATGGCCCTTAAAAAGGCTTAGGCTTAAGCTTCGATTGCTTAGACTTTACAAAATTTTATGCCTACTGTCAGAGATAATTTTCAACTCCCATTTTAGTGGTCGGACTTCGTTAACCAGTACTGCTTCGTGCACGGCACCTATTTTGTGCCGTTTTCCGACGAGCTCGCTTTTGATGATGACGAACGAAAAAAGCAGCCCATCACTTACTATCAATGGGTGGGCTTTTGCATTACATTTTTAATTGAATGAAACGAAAGAAAATCATGTCAGAATTTTCTTAAGCTATTAATGATTCTTATAAAAATTGGGTTTATTAATGTTTAAACGTGTTTTTAGGTGCCGTACATCCTAGCCGCCCAGGCGCTGCTCTTCTACTTTCCGCGCTTTGTCTGGAAATCGCTGTGCGCGTATTCGGGTTAGATTTTTCTCGATGTTTTCGAATTATCAACCGTGTTTTGATGTCGTAATGCCATGCTCGTGTCTCAAATCTAATCTTGTTTTTTTAGGCTACGATTTGGCGGGCTCGATCCGGTACGTCGACACGTTTTGGTCGGAGATCAAGAAGGACGACGCGCCATTCCGAGGTACGCTTAGAAAAATCCGCCTTTCATTCTGTTGTTTACCCCATTTAGGATGTGTGCCGCGCCGCGCCAAACGCCGCGCGCCAATTTCATTGCGTAATCGACTACGCCAACTTTTAATTTTTTCTTCAAAAAACTAGGGTTTTTTCTTTTCGCCCCCCGCCCCCCCCCCCCCCCCGCGCCCCCTTCTGTTTACATAAACAATAACGCCACGCCCAAGGGACCAAAACCGGCGCCCCGCGCGCCGGGCGCGGGGGGCCCCACAAAAAAAAAAGGAAAGAAGGGAGGAAACAAACCATACCCCCGCCAAGAGCCCAAAAAACCAATTCTAGACCGTATCGCCCGGTTCGAGGGCCGCCCCGCCGTGTATATTTGGGACGCGTTGCGGCTCGCGCGAAAGAAAGGTGCACGCAACATGCCGCTGTATTACGCCATCGGAACGACGTTGCAGGCCATTAATGCGTGGGTGCAGGTTGGTGGTTTTTGTAGGAATTTCGTATGTACTTTCTACACGGATTAATCGCATCCGCGATACGCAACGCGCACGTTGCCTGCCTGGAAGCTGAGCGTTGCTTATCGCTGCAAAATGCATAGACGTGTCTTGCGGGTCTATTTACATAAATATCTCTTTCAGTTCTACGTCGTCAACTCGGTGATCGGCTCTCCTTACATGCTGTGGGGTCCGTCTGTACTTGGCGAAGTTGTGCACGGGGTTGATTGGCAGGTAAGGAGAAGAGAGAGAAAGAGAAAGAGAAAGAGAAGAAAGAGAGAGAGAGAGAGCGAGAGAAAGATAAATGCTCACCCTCCAGGTAACCGGCCACTTCCCCCGCATCACACATTGTGACTTCAACCGACGCAACATGGCCTCCGTCCAACTGGACACGGTGTTGTGCGTGCTGTCGATGAACATCTACTACGAGAAGGTGTTTCTCTTCCTCTGGTTCTGGATCGCGTTCGTGGCCGTCATTTCAACGATCAACGCCGCCTACTGGGTGTACATGTGCGCCGTGCCGTACAGGGTAGATTTTTATTGTTATTCTTTGTTATTTGTTTGAAAATCGCTATTTTTAAGATAAAAATAGTTTTTAGTTAAAGTCAGTGCCGCTAAACTTGAATTTTTTTACATTTCCAGGCTCGCTCGGCCATCTCGAGCTTCTTGGAAACCGATCCGCAGGCCAAGTCGCGAGATTCGATTGTCGATTTTTACAAGTGAGCTTGAATCTTTTATAATCAACCTCTTAAGCTTTTGTCGGTACTTGTAAAACAATACTTGTAAAATAAAACTGAAATTTCAGTCGCCTCGGCGCGGACGGGCTCTTCGTGCTCCACCAAATGGCGCTCAATTTGGGCGATCTGCCGGCGAGGTAGGCCATTTTAAAGGGGCATGGACGCTTAAATTCGCGTATTTCGGTTCTGGCCAAAAATGCCTAAAATACCATCAAATATCGGTGCATTTGCATTATCGGTGGGGCCCCAAATTTGTTGTATAATTCCAGGTAGGACTCGTAGTGTAATATTACGTCTTTTAATCGTGTTTTAGTAAAATTTAACTCTATTTCAAGTGGAAAAACCATCTTAAAACTTTTTAAAATTTTAAACGTTCGAAATTTTTGTCGAAAATCCGCATCTTTTGGTCGAAAATCGTAAAAAACCCTAATCCTACTATATATATAAAAAATAGTGTTTGTGTGTGTGTGTGTGTGCATTTACATGCAACTTCCGTCCGTATGTTCCAGTCGTATCTCAATAAAGGAAGAAGCTACGGGTATATATGATACGTCATTAGGTGCGTAATGGTCATGACACGACTGCACGCATATAAGATTTTTCAAAATCAGCTGTTTTCGACATTAAAAATAGGTTTTTGTGAAAATCGCGCTCGGGCTCTTTGTTAGGAATCAATTAGCATGCACCGGAAACGGGAAGAGCCTATATAATGGGGGAGGGGAGGCGTCTTTCATTTTTTTTTGCCCAGGAAAGGAGTTTATGCAAAGTGATGAAGCGTGGGGGGTAAGACGGGGCCAGGGTTGAAAAGTCGCAAAGCCGCTTTTCAACCCTGGTTTCCTAGTAAAATTTTGTGAAGTTTATACGTGTATGCATAGCAACAGCAGTTTAAAGACGTTTCCTCTATTTATCCTGGGGAAATTGAATCCTGCGCTGATAGCCGGATTTTCTAAATATCGAAAACGATCCTCAAAAATCTCATTTTTAGCTACTTGGCCATCGGTATGCGTGCAATCTCAAATCGATACGGCCCATCGGAGGGTGATGATGACAGTCGAGGGGGCAGCCAATGGGAAAAGACACACCTCATCCATGCCAAGGCATAAATTGCCCCAGCTACCGTACCCCCCCTCCCCATAATACCGGTAACCATATGCAATTCACCGCAGTCACTCCTCTTTCGGATATTTTGGTGCCTAGATTCGCATAATCCCCAAAATTCGAGTTCATCTTGAGTCATATCACTGCCATTATATGTCATTTTTGAGATTCAGAAAAAACAAGGAGACCATCCACACTGGTTCCTCGTTTTTTGCTAGGAATTGCTTTGTGCCTCCACCACTTTCTTAGATATCACTTTTTGTGCGTGCGAAAAGTGAATAAATTTCTATCGAATTAACGTCATTTGCATAAAAACGAATTCCAGCCATAATACCGACTTCGATTTTGCATGTCGGGATTTTGGGGCTCGCCCGGAAAACACATGAAATTACAAAATACAGCAAGGACTATCGACGGCCTTTAAAAGAGGAAAAATTTCTATTATCGTACCTCAAATTCACCTTTTGTGCATTAAAATAATCGCTAAAACTCGCTCAAATCCTTTAAAAAACATAAAAAGCTATTTATTTTTTGATTGTCCACCTGTTTTTTTTTAATATTCAGAGCTTGACAAATGCATAAATTCCTTCAAGGCTAGTCTGAATCGAAACAGTCCAAATCTCGAAAAATCAATGGGCAAGCTAGCAGAGTTCCTTTGAGAACAAATATATTTTTATTTATTATAGTTGATTGAGGGTTCAGCCTAACTCTAGTCAACCCTATTTCTTGCCCCGATTCCAGTGATTGGCTCGTTTCCGCCCGCGATACTTTGGATAAACGTTCACAAACTCTCAAGCCGCGAGCGATATCCGCCAATTTCCGGAGCACCCGAATTGTTCAGCCGAAAAATCCGTGGGCGGATCGTTACCGTAACCCGGGCACCCAATTTCCGGAGATGAACACTTCACGGTGCAATAACGGCGAGTTTTACGAAAATCGTTGCCTATTTTTCTGGTTTTCAATGTTCATTTGGGGGTCTCGCATCATTTTAGCTTCGTGGAAACCAAAGCTTTCGAAGCGTCATTTTTCTAAGTTTCTAATTTCTAATTAATAATTCTAAATAAATAATTAATCCTAATTTTTCCTTAGGATCCAATCTTAATAATCAAAATAGAGGAGATATAGAGAATAAGAATAACCTTTTAGTACAGCAACTATTCCTTAAAGTAAACACCTTAAAAATTTATTGGAATAACGAAAATAGGTTTTTCGTCTAAAAAATTCGGTTTCTCCCTCCGCGATTCTGAGAAAGCACCAATTATGTCTAATGTTAAATTTTTGGTTATTAGATGCCGACGAGTACTACAGTATCCCCAGCCACCTCAACACAATCCGCCGACAGCGATCTCGTCGCCCACTTCGTCCCTTCGACCACCGACGTCGCCGTCACCATCGCGTATTTTGTTGTAGGCCAATGTTTTCTAATCTAGAACCTTTTATATCTTAGAAACTAATAAAAACCGTGTCAAAATCTCCGCTTCAGATAGCCATCACGGCGGCTTCGCTGAATGCAATCGCGTGTATCATTGTCGTCCGGAATACGCGCGTCAATTCTGGCATCAAGGTGGCCTTTTCTTTAGGCATCATCACGGATTTTCTTCAGCTTTTCCTCATCGGCGACCACTTTTGCCGGGCGGCCAACAATCTGCTCGTTTTCTATTTTGCGCCCTGCATTCTGACGTTGGTTTTTGGAGCGAGAAAGAGAGAGAGAGAGAGAGAGAGAGAGAGAGAGAGAGAGAGAGAGAGAGAGAGAGAGAGAGAGAGGGAAACCAATACCCGCTATAACTTCATTTAGCCGCTTCTGCCTGCTCGACCCATGGTGGCTGATTTGCCAGATTTTGGCCGCCTTCCAGGGCTGCGTCCACTATTCAGCGTTCCTCTATGAAGTCTGCCCAAATCTCTGATTATCATAGTCTTACTCCAGATAATCCTCTCCATAAACCGTTTCTCAGCCGTCGCGTACATGGGCCGATACTATACGCGGTTGAAGCGGCTTCTCTACGTAGAGGTAAAGCTAAAAAACACTTCAAATTCCTTTCCAGTTTATCCTATTACCCCTGATCCCTGTCACACTAATGACGCTTGGGACATTCTATGGTAGGTCAAAAAGACTTTCAAAATGTCATTTTCCTAGATGGCAACTGCCGCTTCTTCCACCCACTTGCCTATGCCGTCTACAATATTGGCGACTTTTTCCTGACCATGGTAAAAAGCCGGGGCTCGCCTCATTATCACTATCAGATTCCAACACTAAATTGGACCATCTTTGCCCTGTTGATTGTAGCGATCAGCTTGGACACTTACACGCTGCTGATGCTCAGAATCCGACTAGTTGGTCCTGCTTTTAACTTCATTTGGCTACCAATTTTAGAGCCAAACGAATTTCAAGTCAAATCATGGCGGCAACTTCACGAGAACCGATATGCAGCTCTCGAAACAGGTCCGGAAATGAGGCGCAAGAATTAAGGACATTTCAGATGGTGGCTACTCAAGGCTCCGGGCTCTTCTATTTGTGTATTTCGTTTGTCCACCAATATACGTAGGTGAAAACCAGTCACAATGACAAAATCCTAGTCCGGCCAAATTAACTCTACAACCTATCGTCTCCTTCATCGCCAACATGTTCATACCGGCTTGTTTTAGCTGCTATATTGGGTAAGGAGGAAATTTAGCTTCGAATACAGAACCTAGGCTCCTAACCATCATTTTCCTACGCCAGAAGAAGGTGCTTGTGCTAGAGAAAGCCAAGGAAGCTGCTGCCGCTCCCACATCGACCAGTCAGGCACCACTCTCCCTAAAATGGTCAACAACCCATAGGTGATCACATAAACAATGTACAAATCCGGTAATATTGTGTGAAATTTGTAATCTACCATTCATTAGCCATTTTTTGCACAAATCCACATCTTATAAAAATCATTTTCTCTTCGAACAATCACGAAACCGGTACTAGTTAAAAAATGACGGCAGCACGGGGGGCCACGTTTCGCGGATAATGGTAGATTTAGAGCAGAGGGGATAAATAGAAAACTCTCCTAGAACAAAGATGGCTACAACTTGAGGGCATGAAAAGGATGGGTTCGTCTATTTCTTCTCTTCCTCGCCGACGACGATCGTGTCACCCTTGAAGACGTACGGGGGCACGTCAAGGTTGCGGGGAGCCGGGCCTTTCCTGAAAATAACAAAAATTTACTTCCGACCACGAGAGGATACCTGATACGTCCAGAAGCATCGTAGTGAGAGCCGTGGCAAGGGCAGTAGTAGCCGAGGAAATCACCAGCGCCAGCTATAAAAATTGATTAATAGAAAATAGATAGATTGGGTCGGGAAGGAAAATGGCTGCTAGAACCTAGTCATGAATTTTACAGCAGCGAAAAAAAGATCGTATTTCCTGTTAACACGCGAAGGGCCCTGTTTTTTTCAATTACCCTGAAAGGTAAACGAGAACGAGGGCGAGACATATAAGTTTTCTTTTGGTTTGAGCAATTCCATCGATAGCAAGGAAAATATGGTTGTTGAGAAAACGCATACCGATCGGAGCGCATCCAAGATGGGTGCACACGCCAATCACAACCGACCACTCGTCACGCTTCACACGAACTTCGTCAGTCTCGGGGTCGCGCAACTCGGCAACGTTGACAGCCTAAAGCAAGCGATGTTGCAAAAACAAACAGGAGCGAAAGCAATACCTTCTCACGGGCAATCTCAGCCTTGGTGCGGTGCCGAACAAAGACGGGCCGGGTACGCCACTCGTAAGTCTTCGTCGTTCCTAAAATGGAGGTCATAAAGAAACGCGAGTCAGCCGACCTTCCGGAATATCGTTCATCGAAATCTCGATAGCGGCCAGGGCACGGGTGGCCATGGACATACTCTGTAGCGCGAAATAAGATTGAATCGCCAAATTTTCAAAATACCTTGGCATAAAGAAGAGTCTGGACACCCTCCTTCGCGCCCCACAGACCGAAAGATCCAAAGGCAACTAAAGAAAAATTGCAGTTAAACTAAGTGTCGTTACCTCCTTTAATGGCTCGCTGAATGCCAAGACGCTCAGGCTCGGTGTCACGCGAGGCGACCTTGGTGTCGAGGGTGGACTTGCGGCGGTACTCGTCGAAGTTGGGGTACGAAACGTCGTAGGTGGAGGCGAGGCGGCGGGAAGTTACTAAAAAGCAAAATACGTTGGAAGCCGGTCAAAACCCTTGTCGGTCAAAGTTCAACAAAATTTCGCGCAGAGCCAGATTGTGATAGGCAGAAAAACGTACCATTCACTCCCTTGACCTGAAGACCGCTAACGAAGAGCCCGTGCTTGGTGGCCTGCTCGGCGGACTTCTGGATGGAGTCGACCGTCTTGTAGTCGATTTTTGAATCCTAAACAGAAATAAAAATTACGAAGTACAGTCAATACCACAACATTTGCGGGGTGGCTGGGCGAGACGCTGAGCGGGGCAATGGCGCGCGTCGATCGCCCGACCACCTGAAAAGAAAGTGATCAGAATCTCAGAAATCACAAACCGTCTTGACCGAAGCTGCCTGGCGCGTCAACGACATCCCGGTGGTACCCTAAAATAAGAAATGGGTATTTAATTTGGGGGTTTTTTTTTTTTTTTTTTTTTTTTTTTTTTTTATTTTTTTTTTTTTTTTTTTTAAAAAAAAAAAAAAAAAGGGAAAAAAAAAAAAAATAAAAAAATTTTTTAATTTTTAAATTTTTTAATAAAATTTAAAAAAAAAAAATGGTTTTTTAGAGTATTTTTATTTTTTTGTTGGGGTTGGTTTATGAGGGGTTTTTTAAAAAAGGGGGGGGGGGGGGGAGGGGGGCGCGGGTTTTGGGGAAAGGGGAGGGGGGGGGGGCGGAGGGGGGGGGGGCCCCCCGTTGAGGGGGGGGAGAAAGAGATGAGAAAAAAAAAAATTTAAAAAAAAAAAATTAAAAAAATTTTTTTTTTAAAAAAAAAAAATTTTTTTTTTTTTTATTTTTTTAAAAAAAATAAAAAGAAAAAAAAAAAAAAAAATAAAAAGGGGAAAGGAGAAAAAGGGGGTGTTAAAAGGGAGAAAACGAACAAAAAAAGAAATGAAATCCTCCATTCTAGTGGTGATCAGAGTATGGAAAACGAAATTATTCAGCATGGAAAAATCCAAAACACACACAAAGATAACAGATAGTGAAGTTGGAAAATGTACACGAAACACGCCAGCAACCCCCCAGCAGCGTATAACCCTTTGGCGCACAGTTCTCCGCGGGCAAGGCGCATGGCGCAATAGACGTGCCGCTACAAACGACATGCATCCCGCATTTCGAGTCTTTTTGAAAGCAGCTGTCTCGAAAGTTGGCCCCCATCTGGGTCCTACGTGTGCTGTGATTCTTCTCCCAAGACAAAGCATGGCGACCCTCTCACACACTAGCTTTGTGAAAAGCGGCTGCCCTGGGCCACCTTTCGCCTGCCAAGGGATTCCCATCGAATTGGCGCCTCCTTACACATAACTGCAAGCGGCGAAATGGTAAGCATCTCATCTATTTCCGGGTCCCGGGATCGCAGTAATGCAATTACATGCCTGACCCGAACATGTGGTAGTAGTTAGCCGGGCAGCATGTTCTGCACATTTCTTTTGGATCAACTCGAAATATATTTAGATGGGCGGAAAGCGACGCGGCGGAGGCGGAGGAGGGGCCCCGCCGGAACGGGTTCGAACCCATCTTCTTTTCTCTCGGGAGCACACGCAAAACACGCAGAAGCGGAAAAGACGGCCTCATAGTAAGCTTGCCTACCAAATAAGATAAGTAATTCCCCCCTCAGATAAGCTTCAAGTCACTAATGTGCATAAGAAAGATGAGATGGTGCAGGCGGGAGCAGGTAAGGCCCGCAAGGAAGTCATTAAAACATCCTTTAGTCGATCCAACTGAATGGACAGGCAACCAAAGAGTGCTCCATTTTGGACCAATGGCTCAACGCGATCCCTATTTCTACTATTATCCGAAAGGATGGGATGTCCTCTACCCAGCTACTTTTGGTTTTTTCCCATATCGGACCACGTGAGTACCTAGATCAGTGAAACAAACAAAACGATCCCAGAAGGTTCCGTGGATCTCATTCCGTCGTATGCCTAGCCGCATTTGGAATTTTCCTTCTTTTTGGTGGGCTATTGATGGTAAGATCGCATCCCCTATTCTAAAAAGAGAGATTCAGCTCTTTCTCGGCTATTTCTGGGTCTACGATACGCCATTTTGGACGTGGGAGCTTGAAATGCGGAAAAGACCCCCTCCCATCCAGGTGAAATCAATTTCATTATTGTCAAAACTTTAGTCTAAAGATTGTTGGGCCTATACTACTTCTAATCGGATCCGTGCTATGTATAGGAGCTTGCTGTGTCAGCCTAATCACTAGTGATGTAAGTTTTAGGCCAAGGTATTAAAAAAAGACCTTTAGCTTTTCAAAACATATCTTCATCATACCCGAAAACACAACGAACCGTCGCGCGTGACTACAATAACAACGACCTTCAAGGTAACGGAAACGTTAAAAGTAAAAAAGCTTATCTATAGGAACCCGAAGCTTACTTCGAAAAAGACCCCTATCAACCACTCCCCCCGCCTGCCTATCCTGTGCTAGCGAATAAATATGCGCATTCTAATCTCGTCAAACCGCATGACGAGCAGAAGTTGTATCCGCCAGTGTAAGAATATCAAACAATGACCCAATTCCCAATAGGATCCCGGGATGCTCAACCCTGTCCCTACACGGACGCAGCCCCGCGAATTTGGTGGCAAGTCCCTACAACACCCTACGTGTCTACACCCCACAACGATATCACGGGTCAACTGCCGAGGCAGATCACCGGAGAACTGGCAGCGTTGCTGGCTACCGGGGCAGCCAATCAAGCGACAATAAAAGGTAAGGTATTTTCCATGGAAAATCACCGAGTTTAGATCAAAAAGTATGGGTCCACTGCACCGAAGCGACTCGAATCGCTCCCGCAGATCCCAACGCCAACGCGAAAACAGCCAAATATAGAAAAACCCTCCAAAACTTGCTCACACAATAAACGGATCAAAAAACCTGGCATCATCTGTTCGAATTCTCGTTTGACGAGTGCCCCGGGTGGCTATCGATCCCAAGAACTTGTGATTCGTGTGAAAACCTAAACATTAGAAAATCCGGCGCAAAATGAAAACCTTTTTATTTTTTTTTGTATTTCGAGAGATTCCTCCGAACAGAAACCGGCGTTAGAATTCCTGCGTAGTCTCTTCTTTTGCTGTTTCCGCTGTGTTTCTTTTTCCAATGTTGGATAGAAACGCGAGTTCGATTCTTCTTTACCTTTTATTCAATTTTTTTTTGCGTTTTCTTTTGCAAAACCTTGAAGATAGACTTTTCCAGCTAGACGAAGCTATGGCCGCCGAACCGATGGACGTCAAGCCGATTATGGCTACGTTTGCCGCCGCCGACATCAAGCCGAACCACACCATCTACATCAACAACCTCAACGAGAAAGTCAAGAAAGACGGTATGGTTTTGCTCGAGTTTCGCAAACTGGCGCACGTCATTTACTTCCCTATCTGGAGCATTGCACTTTCGCTTCAATCGGGATACCTGAACCGATTGAGTGATAATGTTATTGTTCAGAAGAAGCCCCCTGCCCCGCAGATTTCGACAAAAATGCTTCAAAATAGCGTGGGTTTGCACTTCCAGCTAAGCGCTGGCGCAAACCGAGTCTGGGCGGGTTCATTACGACTTTTTAGAACTGAAAAGGGCGCTCCATGCCATCTTCACACAATTCGGGGAGATCGTTTCGATCATGTCGTTCAAGACGCTTCGCATGCGAGGACAGGCCCACATCATCTTCAAGGTATTTGTTGCCTTTTCTCTTTGATTTCTGTTTAGGAGGTTTCATCTGCTGCTAATGCACTCCGTTCCATGCAAGGATTTCCTTTCTACGAGAAGCCAATGGTAACTTTTTTTTGAAAATCTTGAGACACCTGTTCTTTAGCGTATCCAATTCGCGCGCGAGGACAGCGACATCATTGCTCGCGAAAAGGGCACATACGTCGAGAAGCCGAAGAAGTACCAGAACCAGCGCATCAAGAAGGTCAAGAAGGTGATCACGAAGAAGGGCGAATCGGATTCTGCGGCTCCCCCGAACAAAATCCTGTTCTGCACAAATCTGCCAGACGAGACGACGGCCGATGTGCTCGAACTTCTATTCAAACCGTAAGCCGTCTCTCTTTTATTAAAAAGTACAACATTTTCCAGGTTCCCCGGACTGCGTGACATCCGCATGGTGCCGAACAGGACGGGAATCGCTTTCGTGGAGTTCGAGTCTGAAGCTGAAGCCTCCGGCGCCCGCGCAGCCCTCGACAACTTCAAGGTCACACCCACCCAACAAATGCGTGTCAACTACGCCAAGAAATAATAAGTTATTGCCCCATTGTTCCCAAATTGTATCTCATTTTCACGGTTATACCACTTTTTGTTGTTCTATTCATTTTGAAGCTGGAATAAATATGTATCGGATCAATTATTCACACGAGAGATTTGAAAGCAGCAAGAAACTTGAATTTTATGCCTCAAAGGAATTTTTCCAGAACACCCACAATTTTTCAACTCAGGGATGCGATGGCTACCGAGGCTGGTATTCGAAAGTTGGAAGCCAGCTGTGTTAATAGGGAAAGGTCGAGGCTGGCAACCACATAGATGTAGTTCCACTTCCGGCGCCAAATGTTGGAATTGCTCGAAAGTATGCTTTTCATAGACTTGGATTACAGGTGATTTAGCCGCTGGCTGGAGGATACTTCTGCGGAGAATGTAAAAAGATCCAACCTATCCCCTCAAAGAACCTCTTCGAATATATCGGAGTCGAGTCTAAGTTTGCGCTCAATGATGATGAACTGAAGAAAAAGTATGCAAGGTTTTAATTTGAAAACTGGGCTTAGGTTTCGCGACCTACAAATGCGGATGCACCCTGACAAGTTTGCGCACACTTCGGATATAGTTCGTTAGGATTTACTGATCATGCTTTGAATTCAGGAACGATCAATCTCAGGGGAACACTCGCGAATGTTAAATACTGCCATGAAAACGCTGGGCGAGCCACTGGAAAGAGCAAAGTATCTGCTGGAGACGGAAGGACGTGAAAGTATCGGAGGTTCGTTTGAAAATTGTGCACAATGGATGCATAGTAAAATACCTGGACTAAAATACAATTCGTTCCAGAAGTAGAAAAATCCCATCTGGCCCCTGAGGAACTGATGGAGGTGCTCGATTGGCAGGAGAGCGTGGCGGAAATGGAGGACGAGTCGATGCTGCAAGAAGAGAAGAGTAATGTCAAGAAGGAGGTATGTGATGAAGCCTTCATGATAGCGGGATTGATAGCTCGTCATTTGCTTATACTGTTTCATTTCGAATCCAAGCTGACACGCTTCAGATAGCGACGGCGATGAAGACGTTGGACGGACAGCTGACGGCAAAGGATTGGAAGGCCTCCAAGCGTACCGTCATCCGCCTTCAATACCTTTACAGCATCCGCACGGCCGTCGACAAGAAGATCGAAAGAACATTTTCCAGGTATTAGAGCCATTATTTATAGCGCTGTAAAGTTATTTAATTCGGGATTCGTTGTATATAGCTTTCCCCGATTTCTGTGATTAACCTGAATAGATCTGGTAGTGTTTTCATGAATATATAAAAGTCTACAAACTTTCTATTCAGCAAATTCAATCGCTTGTGACTCACTGTCAATTCCGCTATTTGAAAGTCAGTCTGGCGCCTGTCTGCAGCCCCCTTATAAATCATCAGCTTTTGTGGGGGGAGCGGTTCTGCTTAGAGATGTCTCACGTGGGACGGCTTTACGGGGTTCAGGCCCGGGTTATCAGCATAAAAGACTCTTTTTTGGGCGTTGAGTGACGGCCAACAGATTTCGGGGCCGTCGGCTTGTGACGGGGCAGAACGCTGGAGGCCGAGTTGGAGCTAGTTTACTGCCACCACCACCCGATTAGAACACTTTTCGGTGAAACCGCGCTGGAAACGCCTGGCGTCTGGAAAAATATTTGTCGGGTATCTGGAGTTGTTGCATCTTATCACACGCAGCCAGAAATCTGGAAAAAATGCCGTCCATCACAACACCGCCAATTCCGCGAAATCCAAGGCCAGTTGGGACACAGCACAAGGGCAAACTCCTATCAACAACCCCCGCCGCCCCCATCAGTCAAGCTGACGAAATTCTGTAATGGCGCCGCGGGGACGAGTCATTTTTAGGCATTATGCGGGCATAAAGTATCACTCTCCTCGAAATGGCGTGACGTCGTTCTGATGGGCTGTGGCGCGCACGGGATCCCGTTATCGCTAGGCGGCACAAAAGGAGCTTAACCTCCGTGTAGCGGCGTCGGCAAGGCGAAGAAGGGCAACGCATCTAATAGAGCGACGCATCGTGTATGATGGTATATTTCCAGGAATTGGCGTGAATACCAAAAATCTTATTAAAACGAGGGGAAAAAAGCGGGTTTCCCCTATGAGAAATAAAACGAGCCACAACAGTGCATTCTAAACTGAGTACGCTACAAAAACGTAAATAACATTTTAATGATGCACGTAGCTATAAGTAGAGGGGCTTTAAAATAACGGATTTTGCCTCTAAAGTAGCATCTCTACCTTACATTACTAATCACGATGAAGCGAATCACGACATAGTTTAACATAAAGTTTACTATTTTTAAGTTGCTTTGCAAATGCTACCGTTTGTTAATTGCTAAAATATGAACATTTTTCGGGACTTACCGTAATACGAGTACTCAACAGCACTACTTACAAAACGATAGTGCGCGAGTCCGACATTGTTCTCTTTTCATGTCGTAATGCTGACAACGGATGACCCAAAATGGTCATTTTTGTGTTTATTATATTGCCAAAAATCGTTTTGAACAAAGAGTTAGATCGTGCCTCCTTCGTGCCACCCCATTCTTGAAAACCCCAAATTCGCTTTTCCAGGACATTCAGCACCAGTGCCGCTATGTCGACTTCTCCGGCTCCCCCCAAAGAGGTTTGCCTTTCAAAGTGGTTCTTGTGAATTATCGGGGGAGAAGGTTCCGTTCGATCGAATTTTCTAAGATAAGTAGACGAACGGTTTATACACAGTTTTTGACTATTCCTCAACCTGAGAATTTCATAAATTGCTGTTAAAAAATGCAAATTCTTGATTTTTCGGTGAAATTTCAAACGTTTTTCAAATTCTTAAATGTCAGTCCGCCTTTGGAATGTTATGTTGCATCTTTGGACTTCTATCCTCGGGGGGCCCGCTAAGAGGGTTCAAATTCCTAGCCCGATGAGTGAAGGCGGTAGGCGTGGGCTTTGGCGGGTCTGATCCCGCCCCGGAGCAGCAAATGGTTACGCTGATAACGGGGCAGGGGGCATCTTCACACTTCAGACATTCACACGGTACCCGATTTAGGATCCGTCTGACGAGTACGCCATGTGCCGGGCACATCATCGTTTTGCACGCAAGGTTGTTAGGGTTGTTTTTTCGTAAATTCTCCAATTTTAGGACCCGTGCTCGTGCGCCAACGGCGACGAGGTCCAGGTTTCGCACTATGCTCTGCGCTGGCATGTGAGAGGGTGTTTGAATTTCGTTTATTTTATTTTAGGTCCATTTTCCGTTGAAGATGCTGATCGGAAGTGTGACGCTGACGGCCAAGGTTCTCAAGACAACTCAGCATGTCGTGAGTTTTGTTGCCTAGGTTCTTTAAAATCAGCGGAAGGGAACCAAATTTGTAATATAGTCAAAAAATTCCTATTAACCTAATACTAAGCATTTTAATACAATTTTTGGTAAAATTTAGCTATGTTGCAAGTAAAAACTATCCAAAAAAATGAAATTTTGGGCAAAATTGGTCATTTTGTTGAGAAAAATATTTATTTTGGTTTTTAAGGATTTTCAGACTTAGGAATAGTAAAAAAAGTTTATGAATACTTCCGCTATATATGAAGCGCCTCCTTTTATTTTTGCTTGATCGGACAGCTAGAAATTTTTGCAAAAATTCATTTTTAGTGGCTTGACGTTCGCGATCTGTCCATCCGTTCGGTGACTGTCTGCGGAAAAAATGCCGACTTCCGCATCGCCCCCAACGTCTACACCTTCTTCGGCTCACGTATGAAGATCTACCTCCCGGTCGACTGCCAGCGCGAGGGCCAGGAATTGTGAGTTTTTTATTTCTTTTAAAAGACTCAGAAGCAGTCGCACGTACGAACGTTTCCAAGTACACGCGCGGAACATTGACCTTGCCCGCAGCGGCCGGTCAAACTGCCAAAAAGCCCTTATCTTTTGTGACTGTATTTTGGGGGCTCACGTGGGCGGCCGCCGGCACAACCACCTAATCCGCCTAGCCGGCTAGCCTTAACCGGCATGTATCAGATTTCGTTGAAATTGGGATAGATCCTGTTCAAAGTGCCTGGCACCGGGATGTCCTTGGGTTAGCGTGTTGCTGCATCGTCAATTGTTGGCCCCTGGGGTGTGGTGCCAAAACTTGGACTTTTTTTGTAGTGAAAAAGTATGGACTTTTGCTTTTTTAGGGAAATCGTTATCGACTATTCGACATCCCCGGATGCTTCTGCCCTGCAATGGATGAAGAAGGAGCAGACACAGGACAAGGTTCTAGAATAAAGTTGATCTTTATTCAGTTTTAGAAAGCTCCCTACCTCTTCTCGCAATGCCAGGCCATCCACGCGCGCTCGATTATGCCCTGCATGGACACTCCCTCCATCAAGTCCACTTACGACGCACAAGTTACCGTCCCAGCCGGCTCGACCTGCTTGATGTCGGCGATCAACGAGGGATCGAAGGGAACCGACGAGGAGACGACCTTCTTCTTCAAGCAACCCGTCGCCATCCCGTCCTATCTTCTAGCTATTGTTGTTGGTGAGGAGCTACCGTATTTGTCAAAGATATTGTTTTTTAGGAGTGCTGGCCAAACGCGACATCTCCGACCGCTGCGCCGTCTGGGCCGAGCCGTCGATGGTCGAGAAGGCCCACTGGGAGTTCAACGAGGTTTGTACGATTTTGGTTTCCACAACACTCATATAGACCGAGGACATTCTGGCCACCGCCGAAAAAATTGCCGGCAAATACATCTGGGGTCGCTACGATATGGTCTGCCTGCCGCCCACTTTCCCGTTCGGTGGCATGGAGAACCCGTGCTTGACCTTCTTGACGCCGACGCTGATTGTGAGCATCTGGAGCTGAGAATTTACATATTTTTGTTTTAGTCTGGAGATCGTTCGCTCGTCTCCGTGATCGCACACGAAATCGCCCACTCCTGGAGCGGCAACTTGGTGACGAACAAGAGCTGGGAACACTTTTGGTAACGCAGTTCTTTACCGTCTTAAGTTCTTACCGGTGTTTAGGCTGAACGAGGGCTTCACTATGTTCATTGAGCGCAAGATTTGCGGTCGGCTGGTCAACGAGAAGTACAGGCAATTCATGTCGTTCAACGGATGGACGAACAACTTGATCCCGGCGGTGAGATTGCCAGTGGTTTTCCGGAATTGGTTGTCTAGGTCTACGAGCAGTTCAACCCGACGCACCAGTTCACGCGGCTTATCCAAGACCACGAGAATGTCGATCCGGACGTCGCCTTTTCGTGTGTGCCGTATGAGAAGGGATCAGCGTTGCTCTTCTATCTTGAACAGAAATTGGGAGGACCGGGTATGCCTTGGTTTAAAAGAGGAATTTTTGCTATTCGTGCTCAAAATGCTACAAGAATTCTGTTACAAATATAAAAATCGAGATTTTCCGAAAGCACGAAAAAGCACGATTTTTGGCCATAATTTCTTATTTTTACAGTTTTCAGAATTTTCACATTAGTTTTTCCACTTCAGATATAATTACACAACTAAAAAGACCATGAACTAATGCAAAAACAATAATAGAACAATAATAATTAATAGAAAAACTAGGCCCTCTCCCTGCATTATTGCTTTCTTTAAGACGTCTTCGAACCGTACCTTCGCGACTACCTCTCAACGTTCGCCCACAAAGCCATCGACTCATTCCAGTGGAAGGACCACCTCTACAAGTATTTCCATGTAAGCTAGTTTAAAAAAAAAATGGAATAATTCATTTAGGACAAGAAAGATATCCTCGACACGGTCAACTTTGACCAGTGGTTCTTCGCCGTCGGCATGCCGCCGGAGAAGCCCGTCTATGACGAGGAGATGCTACACGACTGCGAGGCTCTTTTCAAGCAGTGGATTGAGGCCGATGAGGCTGCCGTTAAGGTATATATGTACTGAATATGTTATCCTTTCTCTAGACTATCACCGCTGAGCGCTACCAAAAAATGCAGCCCCTTCAACAAATCGAATTCCTCAGCCAGCTGTGGCAGGTAGTGAATATTGTTATCCGCTGAAAACCCGCCGTTTCCAGCATGACCCGCCATTGGAGCACTACAAGCTTGAAGCACTCGACGCCCTCTACAAGCTCAACGACAGCCAGAATTGCGAGATCGTCTTGAAGTAATTTCTGAACGGAATTTTCTAATCTTTGGAATTTTAGCTGGATTCGCGTGTGCATCAAGGCCAAATGGGAGAAGATCATCGACAAGGCCATCTGGTTCGTCGAGTCGCAGGGCCGTCTGAAGTACTGCCGCCCCGTCTACAGGTATTTCTTACAGGCTAGGCGAGGCTAGGAGACCCTCGGGTCATCTCATTTATTTTTGCGTTGTTGGGGGTGTGTGCGATTCCACCGGGCCGTCACCACCACTTTTAGCCAACGCGTAAACAGAGACGCGGCCGCTTTGTAAACTATGTGAGGCGGCGATTATTTTCGGGGTCAATGATCGGATGACGATTTGTCGGCGACGATAAAAAGGACAAAGTATAGTATATTCTCGTTAAAGGGGCTAAAAAGTCTTGTCCATCCCCTAAGCTTTGATTTCTGGAAAATGGCCAAATGCTTTAGCTTTTTCTAGCGAAACAAATTTTCTGATACGTGTAGGTAGCCTTGGTTTTTTTTTTGAAAATCGGTCGGGTTCCAAAAGACCAGAATTTTAACTTACCATCGCCTTTAATTCCAGGGCCCTCTACGCGTGGCCGGTCGCCCAAAAGCGCGCCAAGGAGACGTACCTGCGCACGCGCAGCGAGATGCACCCGATTACCGCCGAGATGATAGCCAAGGAGCTGCACGTTCGCCATTCCACCCACACCGTTTGCTTCTAGACACTTTTTTTGTTATATTTCCATCTTCCCACCCATCCCGGTCACGACATAACGGTGATTGTCTTTTTTTTGGGCTCTTCCCCCCACTTTTCTTTCACTTTCGCTGCTGCACATACAAACCGCTTTATATGGCACAAAAGGTACAGAAATAAAGTTGTTCATTTATGCATTGATTTTGTTCACGTTGTGTGTGTTTTTCTCGGAAATTTTGGCCAGAGATCAAGCAGTAAATAGGAAAGGGTGGCACATGCGGCATTTCATCGAATTCAGGGTCTGATTTAGACGGGGCATCCGGCCGATCCAGCGGTGCATTTGCACTCCTGGTCCTTCATGAAGCGCTTCGTGATTTCGCGGCCGTTCGAGTCCTTGCCGGTGACGCAGAGGCAGCCTGTAAAAGATTTTTTTTCCTTGAAAGTGGTGCATTATAGCTTGGCCTAAAAGCCGAGGGTTCGAAGCTACCTTTCGGCCTGGGGAAGCAGCCCTCGCGCAGCCCCTTGAACTTCTCGTTCAGCTCGTTGACGACGGCCCGGTAGTTGGCCTGGGCACGCTCGCGCACCGGGTCGCGCACGTTTTGCGACGGCTCCTCGATGTCCTGGAATTGTTTTTAATGTTATAAATCATCAGTTCAGCTATCTTTTCGAAAACCAAATTTCCTTGGAGCTCAAAAATCGGGAATCTAATAATTTAGCCAATGGCGTTAAAAAAGCGCGAAATACGGAATTTATCTAAATCCAACATCAACCACAATTGCTTGACCTTGGCGTTCTGCTGGCGGGCGTTGATGTTGAACTGGGGCTGCGTCTGCGTGCGCGGCGCCTCACGCTTTTGCTTGTTGTGCTGAAACGGTTATATTCAAAGGTATTAAAATCCTTTTTGATGTGGTGAAAGTCGTAAATAATGATAAATGTATTCAACGCTTACCGGGACCAACTCCTTGCATTGCGCGTCGGCGCTGTACGTGGCGACCACCTCGGCGCCGCTAGCGTCTTTTTCGTTGCACTTGCATCCGCCGGACGGCTAGAAATCGAATTGAAAGAAAATTTCCAAGAATCGAATCTTCTCAAATTCCCCAACAGACTCTGCTAGCCTACCTTGGGGAAGCAGTTCTCCTTGAAGTCGCCGTACTTCTCCTTGATCTCCTGGTTCAGCTCCTTCTTGTGCTCGGCGGTTTGGACTAAAAAAAGAAATTGGGGATATATTTTTTACCGCTAAAAGTTTAGCATTTTGTTGCCTAAATGACGCCCAAATTACCGTACCCTCGGCGCTCTTCTTGCATTCGGCGTCGGTGTTGAACTCGGCCCATGTCGGCTCCTCACCGGTACGGCCCAGGTTCACCTGGCATTTGCAGCCGCCGGACGGCTAGAAGATGATGGTTTTTGTGGGTTTTAAAGGGAATAATGGGTAGTATAAATGATAGTATTAAAAACTACAAACTACAAACTTTTGCAAATAAATACCCTGGGGAAGCAGTTGTCCTTGAACCCGCCGAATTTCTGCTGGATCTCCTTGTTCAGCGCCGACTTGTGCTCGACCGTTTGTTCTATAAAAATAGGAATTCAAGTTTTCACAACTAAAATAAACCTAATTTTATCTAAATTTAATGTTTCATTGGAACTCACGCTCAACCGACTTTTTGCACTCGGAGTCGGTGTAAAAGTTGCGCGTCTCCACTTCGTCGCCCCATTTCACCTCGCACGCGCAGCCGCCCGTAGCCTGAAAGATTTTGGGGGTGAAAGCCTTTTTTTACAAAAATCGGTAAGGGATTTTTTTTAAAGGGACGTGTAAGGCATCGGCTTGAGTGCAGTTTAACACCCCCCGCCCTAGCCGCCTACGCCATTGTATCTTGGCTCCCCGTTGTGCTACAGGGATGTAAAGTATACGAAAATGCTCGCCAGGGAAAGACGAACATTTTGATGTTGTTTACAGCACTGTAGACGAACGCCGAGGGAAGATACAAGAGCTGGCGCCAGCGGCGAGGTGGGGCGGGTAACTGCACTCTCCCTGTGCTTTCCAGCCCCCACCGACGCATTATTGATACGCGGAACAACCAACCGGCCTTTATTTTGCTGTCACTGGCCATTTAATTTAATCAATTCTAATTTAGTTAATTTTACTTTAATTACTTCAATTTTTTAGATAAAAATTGTCACCTTTGGCTTGCAGTTGTCCTTGTACGCGTCAACACCCGACGCGACGGCCGTATCACGGCGGGAGGCTGCCTGAAATGATAAAAAGTGCGTTTATGTCCATGTCTATGAAATTTTGGGGTATCGCTTTTCGTGGTGTTATCAAGGGATAAACCGAAGCTTAAGCCTAAGCCTAAGCTAAATAATCTTGAGCCTATAAGTCAATTTCGGAACCGTAACTAATTTTCTAGGTAAAACTTGGCCCTACGGGCGAGGAAGCACGGAAAAACGAGAGTGAGCAGACACAAAAATCCTCAAATACCCCGGGGAACCCTTTTTTACACAATAACCCATCCGTAAAGAGACGCAAAGTGTACTCAGATCATCTAAAAGTCAAACAGACCTGGGTGGCGACGACAAAAAGCCCCAGCGAGAACAGGAGGGAGCGCATTTTAGGGAGGGGACTGAGGGGGAAGGGATACTCTCAACACACATATATACCCCCCGTGTCCCACAGATGTGCTTGCTTTTTGATGGGGGGAGGAGGAGGGGCTTTTCTCACCACATCTCTCTTCCTCTCTCTCTCTCTCTCTCTCTCTCTCTCTCTCTCTCTCTCTCTCTCTCTCTCTCCCTCCTTCAAGGGGCCATTTGATCGATTGAGGGCGGAACTGATCGAGACGATGATCGAGCTGTTTTCCACTTTTTCTCCAATTTCAGGGGCGACCGCTCGGAACGGGTGAATCACCCGAAGCTTTACGCCCCAAATAATGAGTCATTACGGTGAAAGGGCATCGTTTAGAATGGGTGGCCCGTGATTGAGACAATATTTCCGAGACCTGGAAGGCAAAATAAATAGTGGCTTGACGTCCTGGGATGGTGAGTCTTCGGATGGTGCTAGGAAATGTGGTTGATTTAGGAAAGGAAAAACCGACAAGCCATTAATACCAATACTAATACTTCTTTAATATGGCAGAGAGAGCGAGAGATAGAGAGACAGAGCGACAGTGAGTGAGCGAGAGAGGGTGAGAGTGATAGAGTGAGAGGGAGAGAGAGTGATAGAGAGTGGGCAAGTGATAGCGCACGAGAGAGTGAAAGAGCGCGAGCGAGAGAGAGCGGCAGGAAGAGCGAGGGAGTGAAAACGAGAGAGAAACGTTGCGCACATGTAATCCAACGCATACACAACGGCGTCGTCAAACTGTTCAGCCGATCCAGCACATCTACAGGATTAAAATTGAAAGGAAAACTCGAAAAACGCATGTAAATATCGACACACCCTTGGGTCAGTTGTTGTCCGGGGCATAGGCGATGATGGGCAAATGGCCCTGTAAGTGCATAGGTAGATCGAGATATGGATCTCTCGGTTTGTGTCTGTCTGTCCGTCTGTCTATCGGTCTTTTTGTGTGTCGCGCTGTCCTTTGCCTCCACACGTAACCCTTACCACGCTCAAAACTTGTTTATACGTTTTTGAAGGTCGATCCTCCGGCCCTCAAATACGGCACGTAGCCCCCTAGCTAACGCCATTCCAAACCATTTACACATATAATTTCTGTCTTTGAGATAAGTATGGTAGGCAAAGCCTAAGCCTGAGCCTAACCCTAAGTCGAATCCTAGGCTTAAGCCTAAGCCTCAGCCTAACCCTAAGTCGAATCCTAGGCTTAAGCCTAAGCCTCAGCCTAAACCTAAGTCGAATCCTAGGCTTAAGCCTAAGCCTCAGCCTAACCCTAAGTCGAATCCTAGGCTTAAGCCTAAGCCTCAGCCTAAGTCGAACCTAAGCCTAAGCCTAGGCTTAAGCCTAAGCCTGAACCTAACCCTAAGTCGAATCCTAGGTTTAAGCCTAAGCCTAGGCTTAAGTCGAACCTAAGCCTAACCACCCCTAAGCCTGAGCCTAAGCAGTGTTCGGAAAGTGGTCGAAGTTACGTAACTGGGACCTCCGGGACCTCGGGATAGGTGAAAGGACCGCCGGAATTCGGCCCGAAGGGCCGAAAATTTTTGGCTGTATTATGGCGGAAAAAAAAAATATTTTTTGCAGGTGAGGCACGATGGGATGCGACGACCAAGCGCGGGAAGAACCGACGAGACGACGACAAGGATAAACCTATTGATGCTTGATAAAAGAATAACCTATTGAGGCTTGAATAAAGGAATAAAGTTTTCTATGTGAAATGGACAAAAGATAGCAAATGCAAGCCTAAATGGCAAGTGGGAGACAGAGGTGGAAAGGCGCAGAAATCGAAAATCGACGGGGAGGCGCAGAGAAAGAGAGAGAGGAAGAGACCGAGACAGAGAGAGCAAGGTAGAGTGAGAGATCAGGAGGGAGAAAGAGAGTCATCGAGAGAGTGATAGAGAGAGAGCGAGAAAGAGAAAGAGAAAGAGAAAGAGAAAGAGAAAGAGAAAGAGAGAGAGAGAGAGAGAGAGAGAGAGAGAGAGAGAGAGAGAGAGGATGAGAGTAAAAAGGTGCCGTCTCCCCAAAATGATGCATTTTTCCTAGTTTTTAGGGTTTTTCAACTCAAAACACAACTCATCACTTGACGCAATGTATCAGAAAAACGTTCGTCTTGTTTTTCTCTATTAGAAACTGCAAAAATGGAGGTTGGTCAACGGGCTAGTTTTTGAGCTAGGATGCCTTTTCCTCAAAAAAGTCGAAGTTTTTCGGGTTTTTCGAGTTTTCCTCCCCAAAACCCTAATTATCACTAGATGCAATGTATTAGAAAAATGTTCGTCTTATCTTTCTCTATTAGAAACCGCAAAAAAGGAGGTTGGTCAATCGGCTAGTTTTCGAGATCCTGGGACCTCCGTGTTGAAAAACCGCTATTTTTCCACTATTTCCCCCATAACTTTTTTAGACCCATTTTCCTGGCAGACAATATATTACCAAAAGATGCGGCATCGAATTCTGCGTTGAATGGTGTATTGCACCTTGCCATGACCCTCTTCTTTCAGTTACTTCCGGGACCTCCAAACTGCCGCCACAACCCATCCGCAACTTCTGCCGTCGCGGTAGGTGCTCTCTTCGGTGCCCTGTCTCTCCAAGCCCCGGGCTTCTCTCGCCCCATTCTTTTCGCCATTCTGTAGCCCTAATCCTACCCTTCCTTTCGGCTATACATCACTTCCCTCCATCTCCGGTTTTTTGGGCCGCAAAACCGGAAAAACTTTCAAAAAGTTATGGTTGGCCTCCATTTTTCCCGTGTTTTTTCGACACCTTTTTCCCTCCAAATATTTTCTCTGGCCACCTATCGCCACCGCCGACCCATCATTCGATAGCTTACTTCCCGTTCTACATTTTGAGATCCTTTCCGGCCCTGCCACACTTCCGGTTCTTCCGGAAAACCGAATGGCAAAGTTATGGCTGGAAACCGGTTACTAAAAAAAACGCGATTTCGCCCCTCAAAACACCGTTTTTTCGGGGGACCTCCGGAATTTTTCCAAAAACAACATTTTTTTGGGACCTCCGACTCTCACCCAACCATAACTTTCCTGAACACTGAGCCTAAGCCTAAGCCTTAGCCTAAGCCTATTAACATGATTGCCTTGCCGCTTCTTTGAGCCTTTCTCCCTATCCTTGCTGTCGAAACTCGCTGTCACCACCCTGTTTAATCCAGACAAACCTAGAAAATGGCCGTCGATGTACTGACCCTGGCGAAAACGGGCCGAGAACTGATGGCCGATATCTGGGAGCAGCACGAACACTCCGAAGATTTTTCCCCATCTTCTCTGTTCTCCACCCCCAGTGTCCGGGTGTCAATTCGTAAAAAAGTCGACACGCCGATTGCCCGGAAGACGTCGTCAAGGCGGCTACGGTGTTGGAGGTGAGGTTTTTTTGGCTAAGGAAAACTCTAAGTTTAACATAAACCTAAGCCTAACTTCAACCTAATCTAGGCCTAGACCTAACCCTAAGTCTAAGCCTAAGCCTAGGCCTAAGCCTCCGTTTTAGGGAGTCACCCTCGAGAAAGCAGTGGCTCTCGTGTTGCCCTGGCTGCCTTATCGCACTCAATGGGACACGCTTTTAGCGGTATGTTTCTGAAAAACAATAATACTATGAAGAGCACGCTTTTAGGAAGCCCCCGTAGTCGTCGACATCTCCCCGTATCTAAAACTAGTGCACCACATTACCAGGAAGAAATGGCCACTGGGCCCCCGGGATTCGGTTGACGTGTGTTCGGTGGAGCGTCGTGGAGCTACAGTAGCTGTTGGGGCTCGGTCTGTGGATGTCGGGGATACTGTAGCCCCGTTGGCTGGGCATACCAGGACCTGGCAATATTTAGCCGGATATGTGTTGAGCGCTAAAGGGGATGGTGGGTTCTGCTTGTAACCCCTCTCCCACTCCCCCCCCCCCCTCTCTCTCTCTCGCTTTACGTCACGCTACTATTTACAGGTGCCATCAACGCCGAAATGTATTTCCAAGGTGACATCCGCCTGGCCGGGGTGGGCCCCCTCAAATCTCTACTCGACAATTTCAAGCCGAAATGTATTGGTGAACTAATGGGAAACCTTCGACGGGATGCTGAACATCTACAAGTATCTTCTGAACATCTTGAAGTCGTTGGATTGTATACGATGGATTAAGGAGATGAATTACATGTCTCCCCCTCTTTCTCTCGCTCTCTCTCTCTCTCTCTCTCTCTCTCTGCTCTTTTTGAGGCGACCTATCGTTCGACACCGCAATAAACGTCTTAGAGACCGAAGCTGGAAAGTATAAAGGACACGAGAGAGAGAGAGAGAGAGAGAGAGAGAGAGAGAGAGAAGGAGAAAAGAGAAAGAGAGAGAAACAGACAGACAAACAGACAGACAACGAAAACCTAAAATGTCGAAAACAAGCCACCGACATGTGCAAGTCGTTCAGGCCGTCTGGTGGCTAACAAGAACCATATGACAGACCTGTCCACCGCCCCAAAGTTCAGGGCCCGACTTCGAGAGGTCAATTCCTGAAAATAAATGAAAGCTGCGAAACTCGAAAAACCGGGAAAACTAAAAACAATTAGAAATAGGCAACCAGGCGGCAAAAAATGAAAATGCATCTAAAGGGTCTGGAAAGACAAAAAAATCGGCTTTGTGGCTGGCCCCTTTAAAACGCCTCTTTTTTTCCACCTAGATTTCTTCTAGAAAAAAATGGAAGAGATATTAGACAGGGGGGAAGTTGCCCCTAGCGATCCGATCGTAACCCGGGACCCCGATCGGGTTGCCTGGATTCGGACTAGGATTCCATTCGGCGCCCAAATTCCGCAGAATTTCGCATTTCCTTTTGGTTTCCGGATATTGGATTTTTCGGGTTATGGTAGTTTTTGTTATTTTTTGGGAATTTTTATAATTATTATAGTTTTGAGAATTACTGTAGTTTTATGAATTTTTGATAGTTACGGGAGTACAATAGTAGTTTCTAATCTCTTTTGGGATATTACCACTGTAATTTTTTCAAGGCTACGGTGGTCTTCTGTATTTTTCTCTCTTGTAGCGCTACGGTAATTTGTGTGATTTTTTGCAGTAATCTTTATGATTTCTTATGATAATTGTAGAGGTTTTTGGCAGGCTACAGTAGTTTTTACTTTTGAAGGTTTCTGGTTATCTTAGTTTTAAGCTACACCCTGCTCCAAATGACGGGTCCTCGGAACCGTCGGCCGACGCTCTATGGCGATTCGGCGTTGGCGGGCTTTGAGCGGCCGCCGTCCGTCACCGATACCCCACATCCGACCGGGCATATGGAGTCTGAGGTGCGTTTTTTGGATTCGGAGCATAGGACTGTCAGCGCCCGTTTCCGGAACATTATTTGGACACAAGACTAAGCCCTAGCCCAAGCCTAAGCCTAAGCCCACGCCTAAGCCTAAGTCTTAGTCTAGGCCTAAGTCTAACCTAAACTAAGCGTAAGCATGGGCCTAAGCTAAGCCTAAGCTAGGCCAAAGCCAAAGCCTAAGCCTAAACCTAAGCCCAAGCTTAGCCCCAAGCCTAAGCCTTTTCCAGGAATTCGAAGGCGACTACTCCGGCAAGTTCTCCGGCAAGAACACAAACAACCCGAAGGGGGCCAAGGGTGCCGTCGGGAAATTTCTTGGCGGAGTGCAGGGTAATCTACCGTACTCTCCCCCTATACCGTATCCAGGAGCCATCGATTCGCGTCGTGGGAAGGGAGTGAATATGACGATTCGCGAGATAGTCGTCTTCTTGCTCTTCTTGGTCATCCTCTGCATCAGTGCGTTTTAAAGGGACTGAGAAGGGAGGTGTCAGATTTCAGTCGCGTTTGCTTCGACGTCATCAAATACGTACTATTTCACGTCGGCGATGCAGGCGCTGTTTGTGAATAGTCAGGATGAGAATGGATACACTTTTTCGGATGTTTCGACGATGGATGATGTTTGGAATGTGGGTAGAGAGAGAGAGAGAGAGAGAGAGAGAGAGATAGACAAAGAGACAGAGAGAGAGAGAGAGACAAAGAGACAGTGACAGAGAGGCAGAGAGAGACATAGAGAGAGAGAAAAAGAGAAAGATAAATATTTCTAGTACATGAACGATCAACTGGTAGAAGGGCTGTACATGACCAACGACTGCGAGACGGTCACCGACGCCGAGGGCAACGAAAGGCTGTTATGTGCCGGGGCCGGGGTATCGCAGAATGACACGGAAAATGCGATGGTCTACTATGAGAATAAGCTGCTGGGGATGCCGAGGATTCGGATGTTAAAGGTATAATACTTTTTTGATGGGCAGAACTTCTGCCCTAGTCTGCCCAAACACGATTTCCTCAAAATTCCCTGCTAGCCTGCCTCCCAACCGTTGATTTCCTCAAAAATTCCCTGCTAGCCTGCCTCCAAACCGCTGAATTCCTCAAAAAACTTTGCTAGCTTGCCTGCCAAGCGCTGCTTTCTTCAAAAACTTTGCTAGCCCGTCTTACCTCCTAATTTCCCGAGAATCGTTGCTAACCGGCAAGAAGTTACGTTCCGCAAGAATCCCTGCCAGTTACCATGAAAAGTCACGTACCAGGTGACGAACGACTCGTGTACGGTCGTGGACCCATTTTCGCGTGAGATCAAGGAATGTTTTGCTTCATATACGTAGGTTTACGACTATCTCTCTCACTCTCTCTCTCTCACTCACTATCTATCTCCTTACGGCAGTGATACAATTTTTTAGTGAGGATCGCGAAGACCGCAGCGACATTGATATCTCAAACAGTACAGATTTCACGGACTCTGACTATTCTGCGTAGGGATTTGCATACCGTCTATTGGTGCGTCTTCAGGTTCAAATGGCAGTCCGAGGAGGAGCTATCGACAGGGACTATCTACGGCCAAATGGGGACCTATGGGGGTGGAGGTTTTGTGGCATTGCTGCCGATGAGCAATAAATCGGTGAGAGAAGAGAGAGAGAGCGAGAGAGAGAGAGAGAGATACAACAAATATAATTTAGGGAGCTCTGGAGGTGATCGAGAAGCTGCTGTACAACCGTTGGATCGAGCGCGGCACGCGGGCCGTTCTCGTTGATTTCTCCCTCTACAACGCCAACATCAACCTGTTTTGTGTGTGTCGGTGCGTTACTAGGAAGCTTACCCCTAAGCCTAAGCCTAAGCCTAAGCCTACCTAAGCCCAGGCCTAAGCCGAAGCCTAAGCCTAAGCCTAAGCCTAAGCCTAAGCCTAAGCCTAAGCCTAAGCCTAAGCCTAAGCCCCTGCCTAAGCCACACCATTCAGCCTCCTCTTCGAACTCCCCTCCACCGGTGGCGTCATCCCGACCGCCAACTTCGAGACGTTGCAGCTCATCCGCTACGTCACGACCTTTGACTATTTTGTGCTGGTTTGCGAAGGCGTGTTCACCGCCTTCACCCTGTTCCTCGTCTTCGAGGAGTTGCTCGAGATCATGAAGTGGCGACTACGGTACTTTGAGAGCTTTTGGAACATTATCGACGTGCTCGTCATCTTGGTGGGGTGCAAAATCGGCAGTCGACGTAGATTTTCAGCTCTCAATCGTGACCATCGTGCTGTCGTTGAACCGGATTCGTGTGTTTGAGAACCGAGTCAATATTCTGGTGAATGGTACGTTAAGTGGGCTGGAGTGCTAGGGAGATGTTCAGATGATCTCAACGTAGCAAGTATGGACGACGCGGTGACGGCCAACAATAACTATTCGAACTTCTTGGCCGTGTTGTTGTTCTTTTCGTGGATGAAGGTATGACATGGAGTAAAGGATACGGCCATTGAAATGGTTGCAAAAAGTTGGAGGTAACAGGTGAACGTCTTGAAGATGAAGTATCTCTCTCTCACTCTCGCGCATTCTTTCTCTCTATCTCGCACTCTCTGGCTTTTAAAGGGAGTGTAACAGGCTTAAACGATTACGCCATCAAATCCAGCGCCCCTTTCAGATCTTCAAATACATCAGCTTCAACAAGACAATGTCCCAGCTGTCCGCCACTCTCTCCCGATCCGCCAAGGGTACTGTAGAACACCATCTGCCTAATTTGATATTTGCCCATCTGCCATCTGCCATCGTTTTACTGTACTTCTTTCTAGACATTGGCGGTTTCGCCGTGATGTTCTTCATCTTCTTCTTCGCCTACGCTCAGTTCGGATACCTTTGCTTCGGAACACAGGTTAGGCAAAGAAAAATCAGCACTTAAAGTTTTGGAGGTAACTTACGGAAGCTTGAAATGTTGCCACGTCCAGGCCCAAGGCTAAGCCTAAGCCTAAGCCTAAGCCTAAGCCTAAGCCTAAGCCTAAGCTTAAGCCCAAGCCTAAGCCTAAGCCTAAGCCTAAGCCCAAGCCTAAGCCTAAGCCTAAGCCTAAGCCTAAGCCTAAGCCCAAGCCCAGGCCTAGACTTACGGAAAATGGTGATTGTCAGATCCAAGACTACTCGACGTTCTACTCGGCCGTATTTGCACTGCTGCGTACGATTCTCGGGGATTTTGGTGGGTGAGAAGGAGAGAGAGAGAGAGAGAGAGAGAGAGAGAGAGAGAGAGCGAGAGAGAGCCATAGAGAGGGAAACGTCAATTCCCAGATTTCCACGCCCTGGAAAACGCAAACCGCGTGCTCGGTCCAACCTTCTTCATCACCTACGTCTTCTTCGTCTTCTTCGTCCTGCTCGTAGGCAATTTCAAGGAACCTTGCAACCCATAAAATTCAGAACATGTTCCTGGCCATCATCAACGACACGTACGTCGAGGTGAAACAGGAGCTGGAGAAGCAGAAGAGCGAGTACGAGATTGCCGAGTTTGTCAAGACGGTGGGGTTTGTAGCGTATAATTCTTCGCTTGAAGTTGTAGTTTGTAGCCCCTCGAAAACTTATCCCACCATCTTCTAGGGATTCTACCGCGTGCTCCGCTTCTTGCACTTGACAAAGTCGGGCGACGCCGAGCCGCAGAGTGACTACGCCAAGTGGCGCCACGAGTTGACACGGTATGGATTGGAGCTTGTAGTTTTAGCTTAGTAGCTTGACTGGCAATTCCTATAAATTTCCAGCCGCGGCTACACCGACGAGGAGATTAACGACAAGTTCATGAAGTTCAACATTGACGAGGGGTCGGTGACCGGAGCTGATGAGGTATAGGGGATTTTAGCTTCAACGGTCCTTTAAGGGGCTTGGAAGCAATTTCATGTCGTAACCGGTTATTCCGAAACGAATTTCCTATCGTAACCGCGTATTACGATACGAATTTCCTGTCGTAACCGATTAATCGGTTAGAATTTCATGTCGTAACCGGCTATTCCAATGGTAAATTTGTAGCGTAATTGGTTAATCCTGTCGAAATCTCAAAAATCCAACCTTTTTTAGAAGGAGAAGATCGAAAACGAGCTCGCCTCGGACCGGGATTTCCGCTCGCACGGCACAGCTCAGAGCAACGACACCATGGCGTTAGTTTTAACATTTTAGGGTTTAACGGCTTGACGAACATCAATTACCAAAAACCCTCAATTCAGCCTGAACCGCCGCATCGACCACATCGAAAACTCGATCGGACGCATCCTGGGGGATGTGGGTTGCAGCTTGGCTTTTGGAGCCGCCTGTCACCGTCCCTTTAAAAGACCATCCTTTACCACAATTTTTCAGATGTCGCTGATTCTTGACCGTTTCGAGGTGATGGAGGAGCGGAAGGTGCTGGCCAAGGAGCACGAGGTCTTGCTCGCTCACCAGGTACCCAAAACCTGAATTTAACTTCTCAAACCAACCAAGTAATTAACTTATAACAACTAAATAAAAACTGAATATTTTAACACTTAGCTAGAATTTTTAATGATTAAAAAATTATTTTCCTCTACTAATTTGCGCATTTTTTTTGGTTGGCATTAGCACATTTTTACATTTTGGTTATCTTAGAGCCGAATCCTGAACCGTCCGGATGGGGAGCACGACGGAATGTAAAGCTGGGGCCATTTTCTCTCTCTCTCTGTCTCTATCCCTCTGTCTGTTACTCTCTCCCTCTGTCTGTTACTCTCTCTCTCTCTCTCTCTCTCTCTCTCTATGTCTCTCTCTCTCTCTCTCTAGCAATCTCTCTCCCTCCCTCTCTCTCTCCCTCTTTCTCTCTCTTCTGGGGCATTCTTTAGCGCGGAGAGACAGTCCTACTTGTTACAGCGAATAAATACCTACCTTGGATACGATAAAAAAACACGTGCGAATCCGCTGGTTGGCGCTGATGTCGACGCTCGAATTACAGACTCCACAACCAACAATTTTATAAATATATTCACAACATTTTAAAGACGCTCTAAATGGGCGGGTTAACTTTCGGGTAAATAACCCAGGGAAAAGCGATTTTTTTTGGCTGGATTTTGTGTGATTTTGGCACCGGAAGTTGCTGAAACTAGGTTTTCGCTAGTGCCACTTTTTGATTTGATTCTATTGCAGTATCGGGGGGGGGGGAGGCAAAAGCTAGACAAAGGCTCTAAGTATGTAATGAATTCATAGATACCTATACCCAAAATCATGGAAATTTTAAGTGGCTCTCAAAATCGTCAAAGGTGCCCCCCAATTGTCGACCCGGATCTCTGCTGTCCCGTAATTTCGGCCAGTTTTGTCTTTCCAAAATCGCCGTTGTACCAATAATTTACGTGAAATTACATGCTTCCACTGCCCGCGCATATCAATTTATGCGGAGGCGACGAGGGGCGCAAAAGTCGATTTGCAGCGTCAAAAATTGGCGGCGTCAGCTTTTGAAGGATATTCGGGAAATCGGACTCTTTCGTTTGTAATATTAAGTCTAAGCCTAAGCCTAAGCCTAAGCCTAAGTTAAGCTGAAGCCTAAGCCTAAGCCTAAGCCTAAGCCTAAGCCTAAGCCTAAGCCTAAGCCTAAGCCTAAGCCTGAGCCTAAACGTTTTGAGACTACGCTACCCGGAATTACTTATCATCCTTTTAATTAAACTGTGTAAGAAAAATAAGAAAAAAATATCATGGGTGTTACCTTGTATATCGATTGACTTTTAGCTTGTTTTTCCGCAACATTTCATAGTTTCCGAACTCTGTGGTCTCGAAAACCCTGGAAAAACCATTGTTCGAACTGCACTTTCAAAAGCCACAAACTCCGACATATTCCCTCGCCAATTTTTGTGAAGGAGAGCCCCCCTAATTGACAATTTCCGTGCGGCGGGCCCACATTTTCGGGGGGTGGGCGTGCAACCGTTCGCACGACAACAAATCGGTGGAAATCCATGCTATGCGACGAATCTTTTAAAAAACACGGCGAGTTGGTTGAGGAATTCTTAGAAGTGTGAGCAATCTTTTCACTTTCTCTCTCTCTCTCTCTCTCTCTCGCTCTCGCTCTCGCTTTCCCTCTCTCTCGCTCTCTCCGTCTCCCTCACCCAAATCCATTCCTTCAGATGCCAATATGAACACCGACTATGAAAGCTACGACAACCAGTACGAGACCTTACGCCTCGCCGTAGAAGCGGAACAGTCGGCGCTTCTCGTACTCGGCGTCGTCACCATCACCTTTTCCTCCATTTTCTTCCTCCTCCAGCTCCACTATATCTATGTAAGTTTTAAAAATTAGGAAAGTAGACTTGAAATGCTTCTCTCAATTTATGGAACCAATTTTCAGCGCATTTTACGTAGACAACCCTCAATATCCGTCGAGTTGGCCCCGTTTCTGCTGATCGGGATGGCCATTTGCGATTGTTTGCAGCTAATCTCGCACTCGTTTTCCGGGTATTTAATGGCTACCGACTTCTATGCCAGCACGTCTGATAAGAATATGCGTTGGGTACGGTAGTTTTTATCATTTCGTAGAAAAATACTGGTAAAAATAAAATTTTCAATTTTCCTTTGAGTATTTTGGCTTTAACTTTGCCATTTCGCGCGTTTAAGTCTAAAAAATTGGTCAGATGATAAAGGGTGCTTTTTTATATTAGTGCTTATAATTTCAAGCAAATCGCCCTATGGATTCATGAGTTCTATGGACATTTAGCTGTTCGGCGCCGGGGTGACGATCGGCTGGAATGGGACGGCGTTTAGCCTCTGCTTATTCTCACTTCATCGAGCACTTTTTCTGGCAAAGCCCGGGCTTGCGGCTAGGATATTTTCTAAGCTCGTCAATAGGGTGGGTTCTTTATTGGAATAGGCCTTCTAAAGGAGCCGGAAAAGCAAAATCTATACGCAATGGAACACGCTACAAAATCAGCGGATTTTGATAGCATAGATCTCTCGCTTTCTCTCTCTCCTTCTGTCTAGATCTCTCTCACTCTCCCTCTTTCACTGTCTCCCGCTCACTCGCGCTCTGTTCGTCTATCGGTCCCCCTCCTTCCTCTATTAAAATACAAATTCTAAAGGAAAGAATCTCTAAATGTCGGAATCTCTAAATTTCAGAATCTCTAAATTTCAGAATCTCTAAATTTCAGAATCTCTAAATTTCAAAATCTCTAAATTTCAGAATCTCTAAATTTCAGAATCTCTAAATTTCAGAATCTCTAAATGTCGGAATCTCTAAATTTCGGAATCTCTAAATTTCTTTGTTTCTCGCCGCCGAGCCATACAGTTTTTGGCGCAAATTGAAACTGTATGGCGCATTTACTCAACGTCGCCTGTGAAAACTTTTTTTGGGGTAGTTTTTTGCCCTGATCACGAAAAACGTAACCACGAATCACAAAAAGTCAAAATGAATTGCTTATAGCAAAACCAAGTTTTGAAGACAACAGTTGTAACCAAGCACGGAAAAATGGCGCTATGGAAATGCATCTACGTTTTACGTGATTAGCGCAAAAAACTACCCCCAGAAAAAGTTTTCTGGGGCGTCTTTGGGTAAAAGCGCATTACAGTCTCAATTTGCGCCAAAAACTGTATGGCTCGGCGGCGAGAAACAAAGAAATTTAGAGATTCCGAAATTTAGAGATTCCGACATTTAGAGATTCTGACATTTAGAGATTCTGACATTTAGAGATTCTGAAATTTAGAGATTCTGAAAGTCCACCCTCGTCAATAGGGTGGGTTCTTTATTGGAATAGGCCTTCTAAAGGAGCCGGAAAAGCAAAATCTATACGCAATGGAACACGCTACAAATCAGCGGATTTTGATAGCATAGATCTCTCGCTTTCTCTCTCTCCTTCTGTCTAGATCTCTCTCACTCTCCCTCTTTCACTGTCTCCCGCTCACTCGCTCTCTGTTCGTCTATCGGTCCCCCTCCTTCCTCTCTCTCTCTCTCTCTCTCTCTCTCTCTCTCTCTCTCTCTCTCTCTCTCTCTCTCTCTCTCTCTCTCTCGTTCTCTCTCTCTCTCACTCTCTCTTTTTTGTCTTTTCCACGCTTTGAATTGTTTTATAAATCTATTGCAGACGTGCATCTGCTGCCTGGTCGGCTACGCAATATGCCACCTGGCGTTTATCCTCTTCGCCCCCGGCTCAAGAATAGTTTTTGTGTTAGTTTTTTATATTTTAAACCGTCCAACAAATAAGCCATGACATAAGGGCCTTTACAAAGGCAAATATGTTCCTTTTAGCCCCACCCAAATGGAATGGGTGTCGATCCGTACCGATTGGGCATCCCGGGTCACCTCCACCATCAACGCCATCTCCAACTACTTGCTCGTATTTTTTAATCTACCCTTCGTATCCGTTATCGCGTATTTGTTAGTGATAAAGAAGGTGGGGATGATCAGAATCAGAGCTTTGGCATTATCGGGGTGGTTAGGGGGAACGGAAATACGGTCTAATCAAAACTAAAAGTTTCAGTGGCGATTCCGGAAGCCGCGAGACAATTTTATCCTCGTTGAGGTGAGGAGAAGATTTTTTGTTAATTTTTGTTTTGTAGCTCCTCATTTTCTGGCTATTCGCCGTGGCCACCTGGGCCCTTTGGACGTTTATGCCACAAAATGGGTCCCGCAACGCTGCGGCCACCTACGGATTACGGTAGGCTTCGAAAGCTTTAGTCTATTGTTGAGCCTGTGATTGAGCCTGAGTCTAAGCCTAAGCCTAAGTCATGCCTAAGCCTCACGAACTATCCATTTCCATTCAGCTACGTGTGCAACGTGTTGCTGTGGATGTTGTGGAACGTACTCAAACCGGCGGCCGCCCTCAGCCGCTCCGCCTACCGCAAAATTGAGCGCCTCCTGGCGGCGCGCGGCCGCCAGAAGATGATCAGCCCCCAACCCGCCTTACACGTTCGATATTGATTGTTTTATTGCTATGCTGTAGCGTAATAAAGTTGAGCTTTTAAATTGGTCAATAAAAGAAGTGCTTTCGTCGTGCCCCCCCCCCCCCGATAAGGCAAAAGAACCATGACAGCAAGTTCTAAATTTTTGATTAGATTTTCATTCATTCAAAGCCAGATGCTATTTTGGCAAGCCGCGGATCCTTTTTCACCTGAGAAATGAGCCCGTTCTTCTCCCATTTCCCATTTCGGCGTCCCTCCTCTCAATTTGCCTGCATAATCGCTCGAATAAGGGCCCCTCTTTTGCTCAGCCAATATTTATTCCACTTGACCCTGAATGGACGAGCGAACGCACATGGGCTCGAGCGTTTCGCGTTCCGTTCCTTCGTCATTAGGTGCAGCATGGAGTTTGGTAGCTTTACTCGGATGTTTTCGGATTGAACGTGTTTTGCCAAAATCGAGGCGGAAGCCGAAGCATAAGTCAATCCTAAGCCAATCCTAAGCCAAGCCTAGGCTAAGCCTAAGTCTAAGCCCAACCTAAGCCTAAGCCGAAGCCTAATATTAAGCCCAAGACTAACACAAGCCTAAGCCTAAACCTGGCCTATGTCTAAGCCTAAGCCAAGCTTAAACCAAGCCTAAAAGCAGGTCCTCAAAGCCAAGCCTAAGCATAAGCCGAAACTAAGCCTAAGCCTAAGCCTAAGCCCAAGCCTAAGCCTAAGCCTAAGCCTAAGCCTAAGTCTAAGCCTAAGCCTACGCGTAAAGCTGACGTCCGCTTCGTCGACGCCTTAATAGAACATATTTTACGCTCGAAATTTCCGGCATAAATTTCTGTGTATTTCCGGTCCAACTCTTCGCCCTATTCGTCAACTATTTGGTCGGTGCCTCCGCCTCCATTCGATCATCCGGGGCGGGATGGGGTTGCCGAGATTGAATCGGATGTCTCCCAGTTGGCCGAGAATGGCTGAGCCAGGGTTGCCCTGGGGGGCACATCCCACGTGTTCCCCTAAACGATTTTGTTAACCAACTTTTCCGCCCGTGGCCCCGGAGACGAATCGAAAAGTTGGGCGAAATTTGGAAACGTTGCCGGTTTTTGGGATTGTCGTTTTCTTGTTGTTCTTCTATCTCATTTCCTGCTTTCTGTCTCCTTTTCGCGAAGTGCTCAAACCCACCAATAAAAATGTTGGAGGTTGAAAGAACATTTGAGCAGAAATTTGATGTAACGTCACTCATGTTTTTTACGGCTATTTCGACTCGTCATTTGTTCAGCAACGGAACACAAAACTGAACACTTTCAAATTCTGTATCCAATCCGCGCCCCTACGCTAAAAACGGCGGGGCTCAGCTGGCTGGGCCTTTTTTGTGGTCTCCTAGCTGTGGGGCTAGACTTTTTGGGACACCCCGCATCGGAAATAGTCCCTCATTAATGCGCACAGTATTCTTAAAGGATCTCTGTTAGCTTGCTCATGGACGAGCAGCTGACGTGCCTTCCCTCACGGACCTCGGCAAGGTTGCGCTTGGAAATTCCTGGAAGTTTTCGGTCAGCTGGTCGCTAGAAATTCCTCAGGGATTGCCTCTAGATTCCTCAAAAGCATCGATTAGGTTCACCATAAAATTCCTCAAAGATTTCTGCTGGCTCGCCCCTAGTAAGCGCTTCACGGATCTTGGCTGGCTTGCCCTTCAAGGTTCTACGAGAATCTCTGGTAAGAGTTTACTTTACCCCCCCCACACCGGAAGGGTCTCAAAGTTGTCGGTATTTTCGCTTATTTTGTCGGGATTTTGCAACGCCATTCGATATAGCGGCGAAAAATATACTAAGAGTTTTAATTTGAGCCTACAATAATGTAAAATAAAAAAGTTATAGCCAAAAACTTCCGGCTGGGGGGGGGGGTAAAGTAAACCGTAGCCGAATCTCTGCCAGCTTGCATCCGAAAATTTCTCAGCGCTCTAGGTCAGGTTGGTTGAGGTGGTTCCTCAAAGATCTCGGCTAGCTTGCCTCTAGAAATTCCTCAAAAACTCGGCTAGTCTGCCTTTCGAAAT